>AWOL01S0039155.1:12137-23059 GCA_000715115.1 Nicotiana otophora | reverse complement strand
TACATCATTTTTCAGTCCTATATACACCATCAAATACTACAAAATAGCCCAACACACCCCAATTTCTTCATACACAAAACGACCATCGTGGTAGTGTCAAACAACCCGGAAATGTTATGACGAGCGACCAGTCAACCACCCTACATTTATATGGTGTTTCTACACCCACTTCCTCCTCCAAAACCCCACACAACAGTAGTAAAACATGCAGCCCAACAGTAACACAAAACAGTCCACAAAACAGTCCGCTACAAGTGAATAACTCGAACTCACGGCTTCCGATCACCGTCCCGTGAGTTCTTACAAGTATAGAACGACTTACCATGAATTTACAGAAGAAAAACTGGATGAAAGAGAGCAGTAAACTCACCTTATTTGTTGGATAACTCAGATCCTATCTTGGTTCTTCAAACTCTAGGTTTTAACTCCAATTAGAACTTGAAAGGGAGAGAAAATCAATTAGGGTTTGTGGGAAAGTTTTGGGAGGATTTATTTTGCAGAGCTTATGTCTGATTATTATGCTCTGTTTTAAGTATAATATATGAAGAAAATATGCCTTTAAAAGGCCTCTTTGGACGACCCAAAATGGCCCATTTTTGGGCTTTCATTTAAGCAAGTAGGTAAAACAAAGTGGGGTTGCTTTCACCGCTTTCCAACTAAGGGAAGCAACATATCAGTGGTGGCGTGCCTATGAGCTGAGTAGTCCAGACGAGGCAGCCTCACTCACGTGGACTTAGTTTTCATAGATATTCTTGCGTGAGTATGTTCCTCAGAGCCTCAGGGATGCTTGGCGTGCTGAGTTTGAGCAGTTGAGTCAGGGTACTATGACTGTGTCGAAGTATGCATTCCGCTGCACTGCTTCAATCTTATTCGGATCCACCTGGATCCCCTCACTCGATACTATATGACCCACGAATGCCACTGAGTCTAACGAAAACTCACACTTTGAAAATTTTGCATACAACTTCTTTTCTCTCAAGGTCTGAAGTGTAGTCCTTAGGTGCTGCTCATGATCTTCCCGAGATCGGGAATATATCAGGATGTCATCAATAAACACAATGACGAAAGAATCAAGATAAGGCCGGTACACACTGTGCATCAAATGCATAAAGGCTGCTGGGGCATTGGTCAGCCCAAATGACATGACAAGAAACTCATAATGACCATATCTGGTCCTGCAAGCAGTCTTCGGGATGTCCGGCTCCCGAATCTTCAACTGATGATAGCCAGAACGCAAGTTAATCTTGGAAAACACCCTAGAACCCTATAACTGATCAAATAAATCATCAATGCAAGGCAAAAGATACATGTTCTTCACTCTAACTTTGTTCAACTGCCGATAATCAATACACATATGCATAGAACCATCCTTCTTCTTCACAAATAAGACCGGAGCACCCCAAGGTGACACACTGGGACGAATGAAGCCCTTATCCAGCAACTCCTGCAACTGCTCTTTCAACTCTTTTAATTCAGGAGGAGCCATACAATATGGAGGAATAGAGATGGGCTGAGTGCCCGGCAACAAATCAATGCCAAAATCAATATCTCTATCGGGCGGCATGCCCGGAAGATCAGCTGGAAACACATCCGGAAAGTCCCTCACTACTGGAACTGACTCGACTGTAGAGGTATCAATACTGACATTTCTCACATAGGCCAAATACGCATCACACCCCTTCTCAACCATTCACTGAGCCTTAACAAATAAAATGACCCTACGGGGAGTATATTCTAAGGTACCTCTCCACTCTAATCTCGGCAAGCCTGGCTAGCCAGCGTCACGGTCTTAGCGTGACAATCAAGAATAGCATAATGAGGCGACAACCAGTCCATGCCCAAGATAACATCAAAATCTACCATACTGAGTAATAACAAACCGTCTCTGGTCTCAAAACCACTAAGAGCAATCAAACACGACCGATATACGCGGTCCACAATGAGGGAATCTCCCACGGGAGTAGATACATAAACAGGGGAACTCAAAGAATCCCGAGATACCCCCAAATATGGAGCAAACTAAGAAGACACATATGAATATGTAGAGCATGGGTCAAATAATACCGATGCATCCCTATGACAGATAGGGACCATACCTGTTATAACTGAATCTGAAGCAACAACCTCTAAACGGGCTGGAAGGGCATAGTACCTGACCTGACCTCCCCCTCTAGGGCGATCTCGACCTTCCCGACCTCCACCTCGGGCTGGCTGAGGAGGTGGGGTAGCAGCTGGTGTTGGAAGAATGGTCGGAGGTCCCGGTGGAGCATGTGGAGGCTGATAAGTCTGTGGAGGTGCACCGCTCCTGGCTCTGGGACAATCTCTAACCAGGTGATGAGTGTTACCACACTCAAAACAACCTCTCGGAGCACGCGACGGTTGGGACTGACTTGGGCATAATAGAGCTCTTGAGGTCTAAGAGGAGCTGTATTGATGCAGGATGGAAAGGTGATTGCCTACGCATCTCGACAATTGAAGGTGCATGAGAAGAATTATCCGGTTCATGATCTCGCGTTAGCAGCTATAGTTCACGCCCTGAAGATCTGGCGTCATTATTTGTACGATGTTCCCTGTGAGATTTACACTGATCACCGGAGTTTGCAGTACTTGTCCAGGCAGAAGGACCTTAATTTGCATCAGCGGAGGTGGTTGGAGCTACTTAAAGACTGTGATATCACTATATTGTACCACCCGGGGAAGGCCAATGTAGTGGCCGATGCCTTGAGGCACTGGGCAGAGAGTTTGGGGAGTTTGGCATATCTTCTGGCAGTTGAGAGGCCCTTAGCCTTGGATGTTCAGGCCTTAGCCATCCAATTGATGAGATAGAGCCTAGCCGGCTATTAGCTTGTATGTTTGCTCAGTCTTCTCTTTATGACCGTATCAGAGAGCGCCAGTATGATGATCCTCATCTTCTAGTTCTTCAGGACAGGGTTCGGCGAGGTGATGCCAGAGATGTGACTATTGGTGATGACGGTGTGATGAGGATGCAGGGCCGGATCTGTGTGCCCAATATAGATGGGCTTCGGGAGTTGATTCTTGAGGAGGCCCATAGCTCGCGGTACTCCATTCATCCGGGTGCCGCAAAGATGTGTCAGGACTTGAGGAAGCGCTATTGGTGGAGAAAAATGAAAAGGGATATAGTTGGGTTTATGGCCAAGTGTCTCAACTGTCAGCAGGTTAAATATGAGTATCCGAGACCAGATGGATTACTTCAAAGGTTAGAGATCCCAGAGTGGAAGTGGGAGCGGATCACCATGGACTTTGTGGTTAGACTTCCTCGGACTTTGAGAAAGTTTGATGCTATTTGGGTGATCGTGGATCGGCTGACCAAGTCATCTCATTTCATTCCAGTGTTGACTACATATTCTTCCGAGAGGTTGGTTGAGATTTATATCAGAGAGATTGTCCGCCTTCATGGTATTCCAGTATCCATCATTTCAAATAGAGGTACACAGTTTACATCACGGTTTTGGAGAGCCGTACAGTGGGAGTTGGGTACTAGGGTGGGGTTGAGCATAACCTTTCACCCTCAGATGGACGGGCAGTCCAAGCGCACGATTTAGATTCTTGAGGATATGCTCCGTACCTGTGTGATGGAGTTCGGAGGGTGATGGGACCGATACTTGCCACTTGCAGAGTTAGCTTACAACAACAGTTATTATTCCAGCATTCAAATGGCACTGTATGAGGCTTTGTATGGTAGGCAGTGCCGATCCCGTGTGGGATGGTTTGAGCCGGGCAAGGCCCGATTGTTTAGTACAGATTTGGTCCAGGATGCCCTGGATAAGGTAAAGGTGATTCAGGAGAGACTTCACACAGCCTAGTCCAAGCGGAAGAGTTATGCGGACCGGAAGGATCGTGACTTGGCATTTATGGTTGGTGAGCGAGTCTTGCTTTGGGTATCGCCTATGAAGGGTTTCATGAGGTTCGGGAAGAAGGGCAAGCTGATCCCGAGGTTCATTGGTCCTTTCGAGATATTGCGGCGAGTTGGGGAGGTTGCTTATGAGCTTGCCTTGCCTCCCAGCCTACAGGAGTTCCCTCGGTATTCCACATGTCTATGCTCTGGAAGTATCACAGTGATCCGACTCATGTATTGGATTTCAGCTCAGTCCAGTTGGACAAAGATCTATCTTATGTTGAGGAGCCAGTAGCCATTTTGAACAAGCAGGTCAGAAAGCTCAGGTCAAAGAATATTGCTTCCGTAAATGTCTAGTGGAGGGGTCAGCCGGTCGAGGAGGCGACTTGGGAGACCGAGCAGGATATGCGCAGCCAATACCCTCATCTTTTCACAGTTTCAAGTATGTCTTTATACTCGTTCGAGGACGAACGATTGTTTTAAGAGGGGGAGGATGTAACGACTCGGCCAGTCGTTTTGAGAATTAGAGCCCCGGTCCCCTAATATCTGCTTTCCCCATATTTGTTTCTACTTTTGGGACTTGTCGGAGTGATTGGTTATGGAATTCAGGGAGTTATGGGACACTAAGTCCCTAGTTGTGAGTTTAAGCCTTAGAATTTGGACCGTAGTCGAAACTATATGAAGACGGATCCAGAATGGAATTCATTCGATTTCGTTAGCTCCGTTGAGTAATTTTGGGGATAGGAGTGCGTCCGGAATGTGTTTTGGGGGTCTGTAGTAGATTTAGGCTTGAATTGGAGAAATTTAGCTTTTCGGCGATTTCGGCCGATGGAGGAAATTTTGATATCGAGCTCGGAATGGAATTCCGAAAGTGGTTGTAGGTTCGTAATGTCATTTGTGACCTGTGTGTAAAATTTGAGGTCATTGGGACTAGATTTGATGTGGTTCAGCGTTGTTTGTAGAATTTGGAAAACTTTAAATTCTTAGGCTTGAATCCGTGCTTAATTCATGATTTTGGTTTTGTTCGACGTGGTTTAAAGGCTCGACAAAGGGAAGAAACTTGGACTTAGGAGAAAATCTGGTGCCTTTGCTGGTTCTGGTGTTTCTCACCTGCGAAAAAGAAACTGCTGGTGCGTGAGCTGCACATGCGAGAAGTCGAGAGTTGGCCTGGGGTCGCAGGTGCGAGGAAGTTCCGCATCTGTGATGCCCGCAAATGCGCAAGGCTGTTCGCAAATGCGCAAGATGCGCAGAAGTGGAAGGGATGTCCGCAGGCGTGAGTGCGCAGGTGCGGTCCTTTCGTCGCAGGTGGGAAGGCAGAGGGGGTAAGTGAGTTGCGCAGATGCGCTCATTTTCCGCACAAACGCACCCGCAGGTGCGAGCCTAGGTTCCGCAGGTGCGGAAATACCTGGGCAATGATTAAAACCGAAGGGCTTCACGATTTTTATCATTTTTGGCTTTGCAAACTCTGGTTAGGGTGATTTGTGAGAGAAATTTCGAGGCATTTCTTGAGGTAAGTTCCTTGTGCTTATTTTTGGTCAATAATCTTGCCTTGCCATGTATTTTCTCACCTAGTTAATGTGTATTTAAGGTGAAAATTGGAAGTTGGAGGCTAGGGATTTGGAAGTTTGAATTGTGAATTGAAGGACCATTTGGTGTCGGATTTTAGGAAATTTTATATGGTTAGACTCGTGAGTCAATGAGCTTTTTAGTTTCGTGAATTTTGTTGGGTTTCGAGATGTGGGGCCGGGTTTGAGCCAATTTCGGGTTTTGGCCTAATGTTTGTAGTTCTTCTTGTTGAATTCATTCCATTAACGCGTATTGATGGTATTGTACTATTTTGAATAGATTCGGGCCATTTGGAGTCGGATACTCGTGGCAAGAACGTCATATCAGATTGATTTGAGCAGTTCGAGGTAAGTGGCTTGCCTAACCCTGTGTTGGGGACTTCCCCCTTAGGATATCTTGATATTATTTGGTGTATGGGTGCCGTGTACGTGAGGTGACGAGTACGTACACGGGCTATTATTGCAAAAATCCCGTTTCTCCTTTCTAAATCATAAATTGTTTTTTTCCTTATTAGATTTTTCCTTTCTAAATCATAAATTGTTCTTTTTCCTTATTAAATTGCACTAATAAGTTTAATTGTGAAACTTAGACTAGAGAAGCATGCTTACATGTTTTAACTGCCTAATTGACATTCTGTGCATCATGTTTAGTTAAGTCCTTATTTGCCTTATCTGTGTCCAGTATAAACTGTATAACTCGATGCCATACCTGCCATTTCATCTTGCGTTGCATATTTAAATTGGTACTACAGATGTATTCCGGGAGATCCCCCTGTACTGCATATTTACTTTGGGACTACGGACGTATTTTAGGAGATGCCCTGGGACTACGGACATATTCCGGGAGATCCCCATGTACTGCATATTTACTTTGGGACTGCGGGCGTATTCCGGGAGATCCCCCAGCACTGCATATTTACTTTGGGACTACAGACGTATTCCGGGAGATCCCCCAGCACTGCATATTTACTTTGGGACTACAGACGTATTCCGGGAGATCCCCCTATACTTCATAATTATTTGAAACTACGGGACTGTATCCCGAGAGATTCCCCACTGTGTTTACCTTGTTCTAAGCCGAGGGCTCCCTTAACTATTAAATTTTTCAGAATTTCTTTAACTGTGTTACCGTAAGGTTTACTTATATCTTTTACTGTTTAATTTATTATATTTACTCCGGTAGGGCCTTGACCTGACCTCGTCACTACTCGACCGAGTTTAGGCTTGGCACTTACTGGGTACTATTGTGGTGTACCTATGCCCTTTCCTGCACATGTTTTCGTGTGCATATTCAGGTACGAGTTATTAGCCTTGGGGTTAGTGCCTGCTGCTGATTCTAGGAGACTTAAAGGTACTTCTGCTTGCGTCCGCAGATCTTCGAAGTCCCCTTTTACTCCCTCGCTTAGAGACTTTATTTATTATCTTCAGACCTTTGTATAGAGCTACATAGATTATAGCAGCTTATGACTTAGTGATATTCCGGGTCTTGGGAAATTATTTTGTATATGCCGAGTGGTACTACTCTTGGCTATTTAAAAATATGTTGTTTATCTTTAAATGTTATGTTTTCTTTATATTTTCCATAATATTAGGCTGACCTAGTCGTAAAGACTAGGTGCCATCACGACACCTTACGGAGGGTTAATTTTGGTCGTGATATCATGCCAACATAAATCATCAATAATAGTTTCCATAATAAATAGCTCATGGCTCCATCACAATGAGTACGAAAATCTTACAAAGATATTCAGGAATAAATAATTCAGCAAAATAATAGTCCACAATGCCCATAGTGCGGAGAATACAATGACACTCCTCAAGAAACCCCAGAGCATCATCTGAAGCTAGTCCGCTAAAAGTAGGTGGGTGGTACTTCTTGTACCTCTCAAGTTTGAGCTGCTCTGCCTCAGAAGAAGCTACCCTGATCAACCTGGACCCTCTGCTCAGGAGTGCGGGCTGTGGGAGTCTGTGCCCCTCCCCCGGCCTGAGATGTAGCGGGATCTATCGAAAATAGTCCAGCCTGAGCTAGAGTGCAGAACATGCTCAAGAACTGAGCTAAAGTCTCCTGGAGGGCTGGAGTAGCAATAGGAATCTCCGGCGCAAGCCCTCCAGCTGGAGCTGCTGGGGGCTCCTCTAACGCAGCTCTCGCAGGTGCTCGGGCTGCACCGCGTAGTCNATCTACCCCGACCCTGGCCTCTGGTGGCTCTAGCAGGGGCTCGGGAGCCTGATCGTCGGTCCTCACATTACGGGTCCTCACCATCTGTGAGAAAGAATAGAATAGAATCTTAGAATATTTGGTGTCAATAACTCGCAGGACAAGGAAATCAAAGAAATATGATTGTTATTAACAGTTACATAGCCTCCCGAAGATAAGTATGGACGTCTCCGCAAAGATCTGCGAGACTCTAATAAACCGTCTTGTGACTCGCGACTCTTACGAACCTAGTGCTCTGATACCAACTTGTCACGACCCAAATTAACCATCTGTAAGGTGTCGTGATGGGACCTAGTCTTTACGACTAGATAAGCCTAAAATTGTGGAAAGATATAATGAAAACACAACATTTTAAAGATAAACAACATATTTTTAAAAAGCCAAGAGTAGTACCACTCGGCATATACAAAACAATTTCCAAGACCCGGAATATCACTAAGTCACAAGCTGCTATAATCTATGTAGCTCTATACAAAAGTCTAAAGATAATAAAGAAAGTCTCTAGGCGAGAGAGTAGAAGGGGACTCCGAAGATCTGCGGACGCAAGCAGAAGTACCTTGAAGTCTCCTAGAATCAGCAGCATGCACTAACCTCAAGGCTGATAGCTCGTACCTGAATCTGCACACGAAAATATGTGCAGGAAAGGGCATGATTACACCACAATGGTACCCAGTAAGTGCCAAGCCTAACCTCAGTTGAGTAGTGACGAGGTCAGGTCGAGGCCCTACCGGAGTAAATATAATAAATTAAACGGTAAAACATATAAGTAAACTTTACGGTAACACAGTTAAAGAAATTCTCAAAAATTTAATAGTTAAGTGAGCCCTCGGCTCAGAACAAGGTAAACACAGTGGGGAATCTCTCGGGATACCGTCACGTAATTTCAAATAAATATACAGTACAGGGGGTTCTCCTGGAATACGTCTGTAGTCCTTGAGTAAGTATGCAATGTTAGGGGATCTCCCGGAATACGTCCGTAGTCCCAAAGTAAATATGCAAAACAGGGGGATCTCCCGGAATACGTCCGTAGTCCCAAAGTAAATATGCAAAACAGGGGGATCTCCCGGAATATGTCTATAGTCCCAATTTAAATATGCAGTACAGGGGGATCTCCCGGAATACGCCCGTAGTCCCAATTTAAATATGCAACACAAGAATAAATATCAGGTATGACATCGAGTTATACAGTTTATACTGGACACAGATAAGGCAAATAAGGAATTTACTAAACATGACGCACAAAATGTTAATTAGGTAGTTAAAACATGTAAGAATGCTTCTATAGTCTAATTTTCACAATTAAACATATTAGTGAAATTTAATAAGATAAAAAATAATTTATGATTTAGAAAGGAAAAATAGGATTTTTGCAATAATAGCCTATGTACGTACTCGTCACCTCACGTACACGGCACCCACACACCAAATAGTATCATGATATCCTAATGGGGAAGTCCCCAACATAGGGTTAGGCAAGACACTTACCTCGAACCGCTCAAATCATTCTGATATCATGTTTTTGCCACGAGTATCCAACTCCAAATGGCCCGAATCTATTCAAAACAGTACAATACCAACAATACGCGCTAATGGAATGAATTCCACAAGAAACACTACAACAATAAGGCCAAAACCCGAAATTGGCTCAAACCCGGCCCCCGAGCCCACGTCTCAAAACCAGACAAAATTCATGAAACTAGAAAGCTCATTCACTCACGAGTCTAACCATATCAAATTACTAAAATCCGACACCAAATGGTTCTTCAATTCACAATGCAAACTTCCAAATCCTTAGCCTCAAACTTCCAATTTCCACCTTAAATACACATTAACTAGGTGGGAAAATACATGGCAAGGCAAGATTATTGACCAAATATATGCACAAGGAACTTACCTCAAGAAATGCCTCGCAAATGCTCTCAAACTTCTCCCTAACCCGAGTTTGCAAAGCCAAAAATGATAAAAATGGCGAAGCCCTTCGGTTTTAATCACTGCCCAGGTATTTCCGCACCTGCGCACTCGCGCCTGCGGACATCCCTTCAGCTTCTGCACATCTTGCGCATTTGCGGGCATCGCAGATGCTGAACTTCCTCACACCTGCGACCCCAGGCCAACTCTCGACTTCTCTCTTCTGCGCTTCCATCTTCGCATGTGCGGCTCGTGCACCTGCAGTCTCTTTTCCGCAAGTGCGAAGCACGAGGACCAGCAAAGGCACCATATTTTCTCCTAAGTCCAAGTTTCTTCCCGGTAAGCATCCGGAACACACCTGGGCCTCTGAGACCTCAACCAAACATACCAACCAATCCTAAAACACCATACGAACTTAGTCGAGCCTTTAAACCACGTTGAGCAACACCAAAATCATGAATTAAGCACTGATTCAAGCCTAAGAATTTAAAGTTTTCCAAATTCTACAAACGACGCCAAACCACATCAAATCTAGTCTTAATGACCTCAAATTTTACACACATGTCACAAATGACATTATGAACCTACATCCACTTTCGGAATTCCATTCCGAGCTCGATATCAAAATTTCCACCATCGGCCGAAATAGCCGAAAAACTAACTTTCACCAATTCAAGCCTAAATCTACTACAGACCCCCAAAACACATTCCGGAAGCGCTCCTATCCCCAAAATCGCACAACGGAGCTAACTGAGTCGACAAAATTCCATTCCGGATCCATCTTCACACAATTCCGACTACGGTCCAAATTCTAAGGCTTAAACTTATAACTAGGACTAAGTATCCCAAAACTCCCTGAATTCCATAACCAATCACTCCGGCAAGTCCCAAAAGTAAAAACAAATATGGCTAAAGTAGATATTAGGGGATTGGGGCTCTAATTCTCAAAACGACCGACCGGGTCGTTACACTTAGAGACTAGGTGCCATCACAACCTCCTACAGAGGGAATTTGGGGTTGTGACAAGTTGGTATTAGAGCACTAGGTTCATAGGTATTATGAGTCACAAGCAGGTTTAGTAGAGTCTTGCGGATCAGTACGGAGACGTCTGTACTTATCTTCGAGAGGCTATGAAACTGTTAGGAAATATTCACTTTTTTGATTCATTATCGTACGTATTTGTTGACTTCAAAATTTTAAACTATTGTCTTTCTATTCTCTCATAGATGGTGAGGACACGCACAACTGGATCTGATGATCAAACGCTCGCTCCCCTTGTTAGAGCCGCAAGAGGCCGGGGACGGGGCAGAGGCCGAGTCAGAGGCCGAGGAAGACCACGTGGTGCAGCAAGAGCACCTGTACGACCCACCGCACCAGA
>AWOL01S0039154.1:0-78785 GCA_000715115.1 Nicotiana otophora | reverse complement strand
GTTGTATAATATATATATATATATATATATATATATATATATATATTTTTTATTTTTTTTTGGAAAGTTTTGCTCAGACCTGACAGTAACATTATAATAATGAAAATAGGATGACTATGGTTCAAACATAAAGACTATGATGAGGTATTATTTTTTTGAGATGAATGATGAGGTATTATACAAGTTCTAGAATTAGGAAAATATTTTTTTTTTAAAAAGCTGGTGAAAAGGATTTGACACCACAAGTTCAATAAGTAGATTGTCTGCCAATTTGAAAAGCTACCCTTTTTGCACAGGCACTGATGGCAGTTGCATAAGCCAATGGTGCCACAGCTAACGCACAAGGTGATGCAGCCACCATGAGGCCCAATGCTCGGTAAACTGATCCTCTGCAAGCTGCAGAAAAAGAAGGAAAAAAGTCACCAGATAACCAAATTGTTTAGAGAATAGATAATGAAAAAGACACATCCATATGGACATTCCTTCTTTTCACTTGCATTAAAAATCATGAAAAAGTTTTACTCTTGATAGTGGGTAACAGTTACACAGATGTCTCCACAGAGATCCAAACCCAAGCGTGCACACAAAGTTCAATAACGGTTGTTTTAACCCATTTAACACCTCAAAAACATATGCATTTTAAATCCCTTCTTCCTAATAGAAAAGTCTGAAGTAATGCAAGAAAGACTGATGTGGATAGCAACACATAAATACAAACAAAAAAGTATCTGCTCAAATTAAGACTCCTAAAAGTACCTGCGGTGCTAATGAAAGGCCACTTGAAAAGGAATGGACCAAGAAACGCAACTGCTAGAGATAATAACACAACTGCTTTACTGTACTGCTCGCCAAATTTGTCAAGCCATCTTTGAAGTTTTGGTTTACTTAGCTGAGCTTCTTCTGTCAGCTGCACAATTCTGCTGAGCATGGACTCTTTCCACGTCTTCTTTGCCTATAGAGAAAATCAAAGTTAAAAAAGACTGAATTAGACAAATTAAATTGAGTGCCTCTTAAATAAAACTGTTTTAGTTCAAAGCTCCTCAATTAACGATGTTTAACACTGTTTAGTAAATAAGACTTTAACTTTCAGGTACCTACTTCATTTTACCTCTTTGAAGTCACTTCTTGGGCCCCTGGCCAAGCTTTATTAACTTTTGGGATTAAAATTTTTATGGTTTCAAATAGCGGTCGTTGCTTTGATCTAGGGACTCTAGAATGACATCCCTTTGTTTTTGCAAATCTGGGAGTTCTAGAATCTATAATATTGTAGACAATCAAGGAAGTCTCATACTGGATAATCATTATTTTCAATAACTGATAAATCCCCGAGGGCCAGTAGCGCGTGGGACGAAATTCAATGGATAATGAGCACGCCCCTCTACCCTTCTCCACTTAAATTCCAAGTTATGTTTGCGGCAGGGTTCGAACCCTTGACGGGCGCCTAACCAACACATAGCTCGCTGCACTCTTATCACTAGACCAAAGCCATGGGGGCTTAATGGATAATCAATTTTAAAACTCACTTATCCATTAAGAGATTCGATCTCAGTCTTCACATCCCAATAGTTAAAGTGGCAACGCACGCAGATACTAAGAGAAGAGGCAACAGTGGTTTCACACATCAATGATCCAAATTAGAAACATGACTAACAAGATCCAGCGCAGAATCATCAAAAAGGATGGAAAAGAAAAGCAATCAAGAAAAGAAAAAAGATTTTTGAGGTAAAATGAACACCTAACTGAAGCATGTCTCTTACCTGCTAAATCAATCATTACAGTAAATACAAGTCAGACGAAGCCTCTGCATGGCAGCAGAACATTTTATTTACTTTATTATTGGCAGTAAACCTATTTATGAACTTATTATCTGCAATAGAATAAAACAAACTGCATACAGAAAAGAAAGGTTGTGAGAGAATTCTTCCGCTACGGCCTATAATATACTAGTTCATTGGACTTAACAATTTAACAATCAACTCTTTACAACTATGGGAACCATTATAATGCATCTTGAATGCAATTTTTTTCTTGTGAGATAAAATTCTACGCTACATTCAACATCATATATCATAATGCATCAGTGTCTTATTGCAGCAATTTTTGCCTACTTCATGACTTGTACTCAAATGTCTCCCACGACAGATGGAAGGAAATAGATGTTTGGAATACAAATTCATCTAGCATTTGTCACCACCTTCATTATGACATCTCTCTGAGGCAAGATAGCAAACACAATATTTAATCTGAATACTCCCACAAACTTTAAGGACTAGTGGAATATGTGGGAGTGCGACAGCTACTTGCATTAGAGAAGCTGCTAGAGAGGTATTGGGGGTCTCGAGGGGTAACTTAGGTGACCACTGAGGGGATTGGTGGTGGAACGCAGAGGTTCAAGGGGAGTGGAAGCCAAGAAGGTTGCTTATACAAAGTTGATGGAGAGCACAGACGAGGAGGATAAGTGGACGCATAGGAGAGGTATAAGGTGGCAAAGAAAAAGGCGAAGTTAGCGGTCACCGAGCAAAAACAGCAGCGTTTGAATGCTTATATGATGAACTTTGGGACAAAGGCGAGGATAAGAAGTTGTCCAGGCTAGCCACGGCGAGGAAGAAGAGGGCCTGAGATCTAGATCAAGTGAACTAGTGAATTGCATCAAAGACAAAGATGGCAAAGTATTGGTGGAAGAGGCATACATTTAAAGTAGATGGCAGACATACTTCCACAGACTCTTGAATGAGGAGAGGACATGAATATTGTGCCGGAGATTTGGAGCACTCTGAGAATCGTCGAGATTGTGGATATTGTAGGGGTAAAGGTTGCAGAGGTTGAATGGGCGATGCGTAAGATGAACAGGGGTAGAACGATCAGGCCTGACGAGATTCTAGTGGAATTTTGGAAGAGCGTGGGAAGGGCAGGGTTAGAGTGGCTCACCAGGTTGTTTAATGTCATTTTTAAGACAGCGAAAATACCCGAGGAATAGAGGTGGGGTACAATGATTCCGTTGTACAAGAACAAGGGTGATATACAAAATTACAACAACTATAGAGTTATCAAGCTACTAAGCCATACTATGAAGGTTTGGGAGAGGTGGTAGAGGTGAGGGTGAGGAGGGGTGTGTATTTCTGAGAACCAGTTTGGATTCATGCCGGGGCGATCGACTACTGAAGTCAAGCACCTTGTTAGGAGATTAGTGGAGCAGTATAGGGAGAGGAAGAGGGACTTACATACGGTGTTCATCGACCTAGAAGAAGCTTATGACAAAGTCCCAAGAGAAGTTCTATGGAGATGTTCCTGTCGCATACACTGGGGTGATCAAGGGCATGTACAATCGACCCAAGATTAGAGTGAGGAGACTCCGACCACTTCCCAGTCATGATGGGGTTGCACCAGGAATCAGCTCTCAGCTTGTTCTTATTTGCCTTGATGATGGATGAGTTGACGCGACACATTCAAGGGGTGGTACTTTGGTGCATGTTATTTGCAGATGACATAGTTCTGATTAACGAGACGCGAGGCAGTATTAACGCTAGGCTGGAGGTTTGGAGACGGCATATACATAAGTAGCCACCTGAACTATACACCAAATCCCTGTCACATACTTTCTGACAACGAATATTATCGAGCGACAAACTCGTTCTATAAGAAATCGAACAACATCTCTCCTTAATATCTCCACTTCCCCAAGTCTAAACAACAACAACAACAACAACATACACAACAACTTACAATACATTCTCAGCACCATACCTGCTCAAACAATCAACAACAACATACCTAAGATTTTCAGAAAATTGGGTAACACATATATCACTTCCTTCCAATTCAAACCAACACCAAAAACAACAAGAACAACATCAGCAACAACACATCCAAGCTACTACATCAAGAACCAGCCGAACCTAGCTAAAAAACCTTCCAAAACAGTCCCATACACACAACACTTCAAACATACTTCAAGTTTAACATGTTTTCCTTCAACATCTAGGCTTGCTATGGCCTAAAAACGACTCAACCCAAGTAGAGGGGTGAAGAACATACCTTATGGCACACAGGTCCCCAATTTGCAGAGCTTACTTCATTGTTATGTCTTACTCAATCAACCATGAATAGAGAACGAGGCAAACTATCGACTAGTTTACTATGCCTTCCTCAATCAACCACGAAGAGAGAAAGAGGCAAACTATCGACTAGTTTGGGTTCCTAAGATTTGACTAACGAGCATTAATTTCGTGTTGTGTTTTGCGCTCGTCATTTATTTTCGATGTTTGTTCCAGTGACACAGAGACATCTCAAATTTTAGAAGACACTACCTATTTCCAGCTAAACCTGTCCCTGTCAAATGACTATCCTAACAGCATCTTGTTACCTCTAGTGGCACTGCCTCTTTTTGTCACAAAACCAACAGTATTCAGATCACTCTTTAGGTCATTATTTCGACAACTTCTAACAACGACCAGATGTTGCTGATGTACTCCCTAGAGCTTGTAGATAGTCGTCTCATATATAGTAGTCTTGTGTGGTTTTGTCAGCCATTCTTAGTGGACCTGTTGTGGTTTATATTGGCCTTGTCGGCCTTGTTGTATATATATGTATGTTGAGCCTTTTCTGCGTGTCGGTGGTTATCTCTTTTGATCAGGTAATCACTCGTCAGAGGCCTTGTCGACCCACGTATGGTTGATTATATTACAAGCATCACGATTGATGCACTCGGGCCTAAGGACACCAGGTGTCGGTCACACCCCCCAAGGTTGGGGTGTGACATTGTAATTACTGTTTATCTTTACATGGATTTTCCTTTGTCGTATTTCCTTATCTTAACTGTGGTGATTATGCATTTCTTTAGCCGAAGATTAATCGAAAACAACCTCTCTACCTTCACAAGGTAGAGGTAAGGTCTACATACACACTACCCTGCCCACCCACCCCAAACCCCATTTGTGGGACTTTACTTGGTATGCTGTTGTCACTCCCACAATCAAAGATAGCAAACACCATTTTTAATCTAAATACTCCCACAACTAAAATTAGCCCTAAATATTGCAAAATCAATTATTAGAAGTAGAACCATGGGACTACTTCTCTTACATTATCTTACAATAATTGTTCCAACACTATTACGTTCCCTCCCACATAATCAAACAGTGTGCAACGCCTGTGTTTTGGTAATGCTCCGTGATTGCATAAGCTATTACAAGTCATACTGCTATCGTGACTGATGAGCTACAAAAAATTTCTACCAAAATGAGCATCAGCAACTCAGCAATCAAATAACAAAGCAAACTAGCTTCTATATCACAAGCACTAGTCTATTTTGATAACTCATTCTGCCAGTAAATGTAAAATAAGGAATTGATCGTAAAAAGCTTACTGCACGATTGAGCCAAGGAATAATCGCTTGGACAATTCTTACTTAAAAACTAAGAAATTTTCTGTAAATTTCTCTGACAAATTCAAGACAGACAAATCTCCGCCTTGTCACTAAGAAAAGCAAAAAAAGAAGGAATATATGTCTTTTCTTTTAATGCCATCTTGGCTACAAATGCACAAATTTCTTCGCCTTTTTCAATTTAAATCAATTGAGATCAATCCGAATTATGGACTATTGAAGGGCATACCTTCACTATCAACATACCGTCCAGGTTTCGTGCACCTCCAGGAATACTGTCCCCCTCTTTCCTTTCTAAAGGTTTGACTTCTCCTGTCAAATGCTCAATAGTAATTGTTGTTCTACCTCGGGAAACTTCACAGTCCACTGGTACTGACTGATCAAAGCAACATGAAGAGTTAAACAGGCATAAAAGCTCACCATATCAAGAGTCGAAGCACAAAATGTAAAAGTAAAGATACAGAATTAAGGGAACCCAATATAAGTTGTAGGACAAAATTTGACCATGGAAGTATGATTACAGACACACACACACACAGATATATATATATATATATATATATAGATTAAGAACCCAAGACACCAGATGTATAGATATACTAACAGGCCAAAAACTGTATAAGGCATTACCACTCCCTGCTAACTGTCTGTATGAGAAAACAATAGTAGCTAATTATCTCCTCCAAGTCTGATATTACGGCAATCTAGATATTGCAATCTCTGAGTCCTACAGGTGTTAATCTCAAATTCATCTAATTCCAGCTGCCAAATAATTCTTAATATATTGATGTTATTATAATCAGCTTTAAATATAAAGCCAATTTTGTATTAACTTTCACGGTTTAATTATTGGTATATCTTCTCTTGCAAATCACAAAGGTCATGAGACCACACACGCATAGAGATCTTGGAATCCCAACAAAAGACACTTGCTGCTATTTAGTCTCTTCTCAGCTAAAGTAGAAGATGCAAGTTATACAAACAACCTATGATCTAAGATTTAGTAAGAATAAAATGGCCAGATATGGAGAACATAATCTGATGCGCAATATCAATTTAACCCGAAAGAAATAGATAAATAAGTAAAAGAGTTTTTAATGCAACTAAACCCAAAAGAAGTGTGGATACAGACCTCACCAGCTTTAACCAATATAAATGAGCCAACTTCCAGGTCACTCACTGGAACTTCACTGTATGTCAAGTCAGCAAAACTAGGCAAAGTTTGATTGTCAACATGCAGCACAAGAGCAAATTCTGGATGGTTTTCTTTTAATTCCTTTACGTCACCCTTGGAGCGACTAGTGAAGTACTCTTCAGCTGCACTGACAAATATGTCTTAGATAAAAAAAAGTTCTCCTCCAGAGGATATTTTCAAATTGTTTTACTTACCTATATGAGCCAAATTAAACATTGCAAGAAGCAAGCCACCTTCCAATATGTTCCCCATAAAAACTGATGCAAAAGCTGCAAGAGCCATCAGTACATGAATATTTATTTTGCCACCAGTAATGTCCATTAACGCATCAAGTGATGCTGAGACCTGACAATAAAGTGAAATAATAAATATGGGACTTTCCGAAGGAATTAAAATGTTTCATCATGAGAGAACAAGCAGTAATCGTACTTCTTTACATATAGATTTACACAAATTGATATCCACAACATCATACACCACCATCGATTACGCTTTGCCTAAACTGCAATATTCTGAGGACTTAGAGATCCTAACTTCATTTGTTCCAAATGCAGTGTACTTACACACCTTCTATTCAGTAATAATTCGCAAGGGGTGAGTCCATAGTCTACAATTTGTGACTCGTTTACTCCCTATTCTTTGAGAGTTTGCAGGCTGAACAGAGTCAGTCCTAGGGTGAAGATCATCATCCGGGAAAATGGATTGAGCTGGCTAATCACTCTAATAGATTTTACGACTTAAATCATAATTCTCCCGCTTAATTAATCTCATTATAGTGACTGGAAAACCATTGTTTTTATTCTTTTTCTTGTTTTAGTGGTCCATTAATAAACGCAATAAAGCATTTGAATAGGAGATCATTTCCTCGTATCTCTATAGCCAAAATAGTATCCTAAAGTTTGTATTGTAAGTTAAGACTGCACTAAGAAATTATTCAATCAATTAGACAGGTCAATTGTACAATATAACTGAAACCATTTGTTAGTATAAAGCTAGTTTAAAGATAAAAGACATAAATACCCCAACGAGAGGGAAGGCAATGAGAGTGAAAACACGCTGGAGAGGCAGAACAGCTGGCTGGGGAAGAAAGTAAGGGCAAGCAGCGGCAGCAATAAACAAAGCCGCAGAGCAACAGCAAAGCTCTAAATGCTCTCTCAAGATATTCGCCAAGTGGGTCCATCTGATAGCTCTGGCGACTTTGAGAAATAGCTCCTGGGATTTCGTAAGCTTCCCATCACCTTCATCATGACCATGGTGGTGATGATCATGGTCATGGTCATGGTGGTGATGATGATGGTGACTGTGGCCACAGTTACAAGCAGCGCAGTGGATGCGACCGCGGAATTGAGTGGAGCTCCTAATTGAAATTGAAGGTTTGGATTTCAATGAAGAGAGCAGGACATTGCGGTTGACTTTAATTCTCCTTCTAGTTTTGTAGATTGAACAATTGATCCCTGCGAATGAAGTTGAAAGACGCAGAGCTTCCATCTTTTTGCTGAATATTTTCACCGAATTCTCTTCTCTATTTCTCAATCAATAATAATGGGGGTTGGGGCTCTTTTGCTATTTTGGAGTGTGGCTATTGTTGTATCATCTATACCACACTATGTGCTCACTTCTGGGTTACCGTCCTACGCTACGCTCTAGTCACGGATCTACTAGTCAAGATCTTCTTCTTTTGGGACCTGTTTGACGACTTTGGGTTAGCTCAGCACGCTTTTGTCTATTCTGCAAAAATGTATGGACATATTTTGTTGTCAAAATAATTTAGGCAATTCTAACGTATTGATCGAGGGTGCACGTTTATATGTTGCTTATTTAGAATATGAAAACTCTCTTCGTATGGTATAGTATAATATAACAAGAAACTATGATTCAGAGTGTCGTACTCAAACTTGAATATAATAGGTTGTATAATCACTGGTATCTAAGTGAGCTTATTTTAAAAAATTTAAATTCGGCCTCCGCATAAATCCACAACAAATATTTTAAAATAACAATTCAAATTAACTTTCAGTCTTACTATTTTATATACCTACCTCCACCAACCTTTAAGGTCCTGCGAAAGACAATTTGAATCATGTTTTTCACGTTATCCAAATTAGCGAGGTAAATTTTTTTTAAAACTTGGCCTTTGACCTTTGAGGAATAGCATGAGCATCTTTAATTTTTTCAGTTTTAAGTTAACCTATTTGGGGTCCAGTCCGTAAATTAGTGTTCAACTCCATATATCCCATTACCAGTGAGTTGCTTTTAAAAAGTCGAATCATGTAATTTTTTCCTGTATTCCTCCTATCTGTTGTTATATCCCTTTCCAATCACATTCTAACATGGACGAGCTAAGCTCTTTAGTTATCATTCATATAAATGACTCCATGCTCCCTTTTAACTATACCTTGACGATACCTTCTAATACATATTAAATGTTGGATATAAATGTTATACATTTTTATATGAAAATAACTGCATCTTGCTAAAAGAGTTCCGCCTTGAAGCGGAAGTGAAAGGAGACTAATAACACGGATCCCCACATAAGAAGCGGAACACCGCATAACTACTCATATTAAACATTGGTTTGAATAATTTAAGAACAGCACCACATAACAGCAAAAAGGATCTAACAGTCATTCGAGAGTATCATATGTCGTCATCAGTGTCAAGTTAGAGTCCAATCTGAGTCTAAAATAGCAACAAACCCCTTTCAGTCTCTACGCTATGGTTAAACTAAATGGTACATTGGCTGCTATAAATTGCAAGTGACGTACAAGATCTAGGGATAAATCTACAGTTTTTTATGGCACTCTACTCTACAGGTGCACACAGTTTAACAACAATCAGTAAACTATCGTTATAGGCAGGACTTTCCTCTCTAAAGTTGCTCACCTGACTGTTTAAGTCGAAAATGAATGGAACTCCAGAAAAAAAAAAAAGAATGATCTACTGTTACAGATCACAACACACAACAACAAACAGTTTGCCTATATTTGCGAGCCATCACCTGTAAGCATATGGCATGTTCAAGAAATACTGCTCATGCTTCTAATGCGACTCATTCCGGCTATGGTTAAATTGGTAGACTGGTCAACTTTCTTTATCCTTACCACTTCCTTCAGAAGCTTTGGGACCATCATAAGCAGATAAGAAGAAAGTACCTTGGTTTTTCTGCAAAAACCTGTAACAAACGCATGCACAAAATAAAGGCTCATCAAAAAATAATACAATAGGTGTTTCCTGAATCCATGTCATCTTGGAAACACTACATCCCTGCCAGGAAAACTACAATGGAATTCATTAATGTTGCTGTTGAACTGGTTCTTACAGAAGGCAGAAACAATGGATATCTTTTATTCCTTTTTTTATTTTTCATCAGTTACAATAACAAAAGCACTTCCCTTCTGTTGATAATTTATAACAAATCTAATGCAACTCCTTTTCAGGCACATTACCGTAGTAATGAAAAAGTCGAGCTAGCCTAATATTCAGAAGTTGTAGAAAAAGGAATATTATTGAATATCTTAAGCTTAATACGTTTTCCTTGAAAATTGTCAGGGAAGTTAACAATCCAATGTAAGCTAGTGAAATTTCTGCCTTGGTGCTTTCTAGAAGAGAATAGAGAATCATGTGATTAGACCAATAACTTTTAAAAAAAAATACTAGCTAAGACTAATGCAGCAATTATCTAATTAAACCCTCCTTACACAGCTATCCACAGTGAACACTTCAGCTTGTTGTTGTTTACTAAGCAGCAGTTCAATCATAAAATAATTCCAAAACATATTTATAAAAATAAAAATAATAAAATAAAAACACTGGTAGAAGGAAGTAGAGGAAAAAGAGCATATACTTGAGAAAGTCTAGCAATTTCTGCTGCAAGCGAATCAATGTCTCCTCTTCAATTTTTACATATGCAAGTAACTCAGGCAACTTTACTGCAACATCAGCAAACAAATTAAGGTAGGACTTTGCAAGTCTCGAGGTTTCATATAATATATATTTTAAGTTCATGTAAACACATTTAAAACACTGCTGAACATATTTTCTTGAATTGAAACCTAGAGGATGTTTCACAATCTTATCAAAACATTTACTTTTGATAAGTAAAGATATACAAGCGTACAGACAAACATATGAAGGATCCTCTGCAGTATGATATTTTTTAAGGTTCACATATCTCTATGTTGGGGTTAATTCAAAAAACGGTGAACATTTAGTACTTCTTCATACCAAAAAGACGCAACAGATGTTCAGCACCATATACACTAGATGGAGAGACATTATCTGAAACTGCTTCATGATACTGTTGGCGCTCCTTCTTGTACAATAAAATAACGGGAAGTGCTTTATCAAAATAACATCGAATTCCATTCAGTATCTCCCCAACTGAATCAGTCATCCTGCATGTATATTTGGAAGACAAGGATTGGCAGACATATTAAAGAGCAAACTACACCTCCAAGATAAATGCATTTTATTTGCAATCATTGCTCATGCAAAAGTACTTGTGAATAACCTCGCAATTTAGCAATAAACCAACTACTAGCTTGACATCTGGTAAGCATAGTTTAATGAATTGACAATATAAAACACTAGACTATAGGTCCTTAAGGAAATACTGGGGTGGTTTGATAATTTCTTCATCCTGTATGAGTTTTCTTATGGAGTTACCTTTTGAGAGAACCAATATATTCCGACATTGACCATGCAGACTACAGGATGCCATAGCTCCCATAGAAGAATTGTAGGGATGGAATTTAATATACTTAAACTTTAACAATCAAAAAGAATGATAGGGATGGAAGAACGAAATAAAGATGCATAACGTCAGCTCAGCAATAAATTCACCCTTACATGAAAAGAAAAAGACAAAGCACTTACATCCCGTCCTTTTTGGATCGGTATTCAAGGTACTTAGTCAATATATCATCAACAGTGGGAGATCGTGGGAGCTTCACAAGCTGCAAAGAAGAACACATCCAACTTCATCATATAGCAATTATGTATAGCAACCAACATTAATAACTAACATCGTCAGAATATAAATGAAAATTATTTGCACTTGTACATTTTAAGTTATTGAAAATTATTTGCACTTTCAGTACTATCGTTCAAACTTTGCAATTTTGAAGAAGTTATGGTACTACATTGATCCAAATGCTAAAGGATTTTAGGACTTGATGTAATTAAAATGTTAATTAATATCTGGCCCACAGATAATTGCTCGAATTCAGTTGAATGGTATTATTGTGAGAGGCATTTACCTAGCGCGCTTGTTGAAGCGAGAAATAATTTGACTAACGAGATAAATCATGAATTTTATCAGACCTAAATTATAGAACTGTTCTTTTGTTTAAGAAGCTGGGCTTAACGTGAAGCCTGGTCTCGTGGGACAGAAGCAGGCGAGCTAGCATGGACCTGGGAAATCATCTCTGCCAGGCCCAAAACCGATTTTTATGCTGAAGGTTAGTTTAAAGGTTGGTCGTTGGGGGCTTGAGCGCATATGGCAAGATGGGCCTCACAGAAGCAGGCCCAATGGCCTTCCTTGGTGAGGTCATAATCCTCTTTCATTCATAGCCACAAAATCATTCAATGTCAATGAAGAAAAGAAAGTTGATCAACTCCAGCATGCCATTTGTAGGGATGAATACAGATGTGTGGCTGAGCAGATCAATTTCATGTTATCCAATATGAAATTATGAATTATTCTAATCCCGACAGATCCGGTTCAGATTAGTAGGGAGGAACTCAGTCTAGTAAATCAGCATAGATCTCAAAGACAAATAAGGCATAGACATCTATTTATCAGAGTTCTTTTTTGGGATTTCAGGTTGAGATAAGATAAGTCAGCAATTCTACTTCTAGTTGATTGCTCTATCATGGGTTTCCCATTATACATGGCTCTGGTCACTCATCTATGCTCTAACCCTTAACAATAGAAAATGCTTTACTAGTATCCACAACGCGTCCGATACTAGACTCGATTGGAGCACGGCCCCCGCTAATCAACTTTAATAGTATGTTTTGAGCTATATTATTTGATACCAAGACAAAATCATAGAAGTCCATCTCCACGAAACACTGGAACTCAAAAAAGAGCAATCCAAGGTTATATTTTTGTGCCCGGAGTAGGTCCAGTTTCAATAAAGGTCTCGTGCAAGTTTATTCCAAGAGTTTTCTATCAGCTGCAGAAACAAACAGCTTATTGGTCAGCAACTAGGAACTTCTCACTGTCACTTGTTTGGGAAGCGTAGTAGTCATTGTTGTTGTTGTCATCACTTGTGTCTTAGTCTGTTACTGAGCTTGATAAGACAGATAAACCTAGTCATGATCCTAGATATATGTACCTTATTTTGCTGCGTGATGAACTCCCAATCATCAACCAGTTGCTTCTTCAAAGTAGATGGAATCTGAATCTTCACAAGTTTCTCTGCAGATACATTGCCCTTCTGCCATCAAATATCCAAGTTACCAACCAATCCATGATTATTTAAAAGCTAATCCAGCACATCATCAACAAGAAGAAACCTCCCCATGATGGCAAATAATGGCTGAGAAACCTTTTAATAACAAATGTCTTCACAGGCAAAAGAAGTGAGATTAGACAGGTATGGGATTGCAGTGTCTAAATCACAGTATAGGATGACTAAAATGGAGGAGTGCTAAAGGAGTATTATGCGATAAGTAAATACTCTACACAACGATTTAGACTAACAATGTTATATGAAAGTGAATGTTGGGCCTGTATCCACAAGATGAATGCCATAGAAAAATGTATGTCAAGATGGATATGCCTTTACCAAGATAAAAAATGATCACATTCGACAGAGGGTGCAAGTAGCACATAAATAAAGTGAAAGATTGCATGAGACCATTTGTTCAAGTGCAACGTAGACTCTCAAATACACATGTTCATAGGTGTGAAACTATAATGATTAAACGTGCAAGAAGGGAATGAGGTAAACCTAAAATCACATGAACAGGCTCAGTTAAAAATTGAATATAAAGAAAGCAAAGGATCCTGCAGGCAATAGCAGTAATTTGGAATTATAGATTAGTAGTTGTTACACTTGCATCAAATCTCATGCTTTCCAGTAGTCTTTTAAGTTTGGTTAGATATCTCTATAGACCTATGTGGGAATAAGTGTGGGATTTAGAGAATCTCTAGTTTTAGAGAACCCTAAATTTGTCTTAAAAAGTAAATTATAGAGGACTAGAATAGAGAAGGGTCGATATAGAAGATTCATATAGTTGACGCCAGCTAGATTAGAGTTGAGTCATAATAAAACTTCAAGTTTAACAACAACAACCGTTTATCTTTAGTTTCGGACCCATTTCTAGTTAAAAGATTATAGTTTTTGAACTTTAAAACTCAATGCGCACTCAAAACTAAGACAGCCAAAAAGTATCATTTTAAGGAGGAGGATAACACTTGGAATTCATTTGATATCTATAACTTTCTTTTGGAGATTCATCCAAGATATTAACTGCATTTATCCAACTGCTACCTAC
Organism: Nicotiana otophora; assembly: GCA_000715115.1. Taxonomy (NCBI): domain Eukaryota; kingdom Viridiplantae; phylum Streptophyta; class Magnoliopsida; order Solanales; family Solanaceae; genus Nicotiana; species Nicotiana otophora. The sequence continues at coordinate 64,701 of AWOL01S0039154.1, read as the reverse complement.
ATACAGGGCACCGGGCAGTGGACATAGAAACCAAGGCACAAAAACTTTTCATTTCCCTAGCTACATGAATGATCTAGCTCTCTTCATCCCTCCTGTTCCATTGACATCCACTTGCAATTAGAGACTTATTTTGACTTTGTACCATATATCAGATATATACTTAAATATGTCATCAGCGATAACCATAAGAGGGGGAAAAAGGCATTGAGCCATAGAGTCCAGAATTAAGCAAACCTCAGTGCCTGAGTCGGCTTTGCGCTTTTTCCCTTTTGGAACTGCAACACAAGTTCAATAAAAAGAAATATCTTATAAGAAGATAATTAATAGAAACTAAAAGACTTAACAAACTCAAATCCGTCTGATTTTGTGATCCTGAAGCAAAATAGGTGTACTCCAGTGCAGCATGATAAGAATAGTAAAAAGTCATCACTTTGACCAACTCAAGGTCATTTCATCTACAATATTCCACAGTGGGATAGTAGACAAATGCCAATTCATAGGAAAATTAAGGAGAGTGCTGTCAGTTATTAGCTTTTTACATCCAATCTTGCATGTATTCCTAACTATCGTATCCACTCCACAAGGATGATACCCACAGCTGTGAGAATTTTGAGCGGGACTCCACAGTCATCAAGGACTCATAACATTTAACTGGATCTAATAACTCAAAATCTTTTGTATAAGCTGTCATCAGAGAATATCAATTTGAATGAAGCAATACAACATGATTGAGCTATACTAATGTTTACGTACTGCCTAGATACAGCTTCCTTCAGTTAAATATCCAAAAGCTAGTCAAATTGCCAAATCTTTAACCTTGGTTAAACCTCTAATACAAAAGTGTGGACTACATAATGAATGCATGCCATCAATCAAAGAAGTCAATAGCAATCATAACATACATTTCTTAGAGAAAATTAGAAGAAAGAAGCTTGTCGTGCCACTGTAAAATCCCTAACTGTAACTACAAAATTAACTGTTTCTCTTCATTCATTTTCGAAACTTTGGATGGTCGGCTCTCCCTTCTCAATGGTAGAACAGAGAAATATGTGCAAGCAAGTCTATCATAAGCATAAAGCAAAGGCGAGAGATTCTAGAAATTACCACTTCTCTTCCATAATCTTTTGTTTTATGACCCCGGTTATTACATACAAAAAAATGAGTCCCACTTTCTCTGAGCACACTCAAAAGATATGTCAACTATTGAACATTTGAGGTTGGGGCTTTTGTATTCCTTTGTTTCTTCTGTTATAACCAAAGCCAATCATTACTTCTCCTCTGCAATCACATATTGCTTCTTGGCTACCCTTCTGATTTTCCTCCTTTTTTTACTTCTCGGTGAGAGATTCAAGAAATTACCATTTTTCTTCCCTAATCTTTTTTTATGACCACGGTTAATTTTACATACAACAAGATGTGTCCCACTTTCTCTGAATAAACTCAAAAGATATGTCAACTATTGAAGATTTGAGGTTGGGGCATTTGTATCCCTTTGTTTCTTCTGTTATAACCAAAGCCAATCATTACTTTTCTTCCCTAATATTTTTCTTATGACCCTGGTTAATTTTACATACAAAAAGATGTGTCCCACTTTCTCTGAGCACACTCAAAAGATATGTCGACTATTGAAGATCTGAGGTTGGTGCCTTTGAATCCCTTTTGTTTCTTTTGTTATAACCAAAGCCAATCATTACTTCTCCTCTGCAATCAGATATTGCTTCTTGGCTATCCTTCTGATTTTCCTCCTTTTCTTAGTTCTCTTCCACGGTCCACCTATGCTTAACATCCTCGTACATGCATCGCGTTTTTCCCCGACACGCGATCCATACTGAAGCTGAGTCTTATCATCCACCAGACATGCTTCATTTGATACCCTCACAAATGTAATTACCTCAGTATTCTAATTGTTTTGCCAGACAGAGAAAACACCGCTAGATAATGTGAGGGGGTTTCTCATACTTGTAGTATCAAAGACATTTGATTTAGGTGGCTTAAACATGAGATTAAACTTTTGTGAGAAAAATGTACATGGCCTAAAATGCATAACTTATCAAATGATCATCAATCATGTCAAAAAATAATTAGTACGTAACTAGGTTTGGGATAAAATTTCCAGTATAAGCAAGAAGACTACTTTCTAAAACATTAATTTTAAAACTAAAAAGAAATTAATAAGGCAGCCTGCAATGATAATTTGTTTTAAAAGAAGTTAGGGTTGAGGTCCAGGATACCTGATTCGTCAGTACACCCCTTGCACGTAAATTTTATCAACAGTCCAAATTTCCAATAAATTCATATATTTAGGTTGCAAATTTGGTTGAAAGAAACCGCAAATCAGGCACACACCCAACATTGAGTGTCCATGATGCCTGAGAGAGCTTTAGGGCTACCATGTCCAAATTATCAAAAGACCAACTCAGCCGGAGTTGAAACATTTAGAGGAAAGCAATTATTCCATCCCAATGCAAATGTGGGATTTCCTTGCTTGTCTAAGTTCGAAACAGAAGCATTAGAATGTTTTCCATGTTTCTTTAGACAATGCTTTACATTCAGTTACTTTCCAATATGGACGAACATTTATTTTTTCCCCAAATGGAAAAATATCTTTAACCACATTTTAGTTCTACAAGGCTCTGATAGAACTCCAGACGAATGAACTTTTTGAAGTTCGATGCTCCCGTTCTTCCCTGCATTATCCTAGTGTAAGGGAAATAAATGTGGATAGAGGAAAAGACGAAGACAGGCAGGAAGAATCATGAAACAATTTTGGAGGTAGATATTCCTGAAAAAAAGATGCATCTATGTTCTTGCTTAAAAAAGAAAAAAGGAAAAGTCCGAAATCAAAGAAATTTCAGTATCCCCCCAAAAAAAAGCAAACTAGGGATTTTACACTTTTATAAAAACCTGCTTTACTTATGTGGAGGACGCTGGACATGCTTAGCTTTTGGCTTTATTACCTACCCCCAACCCCAAAACAAATACTAATGCAGAAAGCAATCACTTACTTTAAAGAAATGAATAATCAAAATTATAAGATACCATACCATTGCTCTTAGTGTCTTCTTTATCCAGTTTAACATCTGCAAATGAAAAGTAAGTTAGAAACAACTATGACATTCAATCCCGAGATCTAATACTCCACTAAGTTATGAGATCCTTTCCTTCAGAGGAGATACATAACCAGAAGGCATTTGGTTTTGTAGTTAATGTCCACTATTAGATATGCCAGAACTTTTAAAATTGAAAACATGAGGTAGAACAAGAAAAGGAGTTAATGCATTTTTTCTTAAGTTATGCTAGACATGATTTACAACCTTAACTTTGGTTATGTTTCCATTTAATCACTGAGGTACATGACAAACATCTTAAAGGAACTAATCTTTTGGAATTTAGTCCTACCAATTATTGGTTTTCAATCAGCTAAATCTCCAAATATTTAACCTCAAAGAAAGACATCAGGAGTAATATTGAGTCCATAAACAAGTCATAAACATCAAGAGGCTATGCAAAACATAAGTATTTCCATGACCAGATACCTAGAGAAGACACACCAGCTGAGCTTTTTGGCTTTGCCTGCGCTGAGCGTCCAGATTTAGTATTTTTTTCCATGCCCTGCTTCTTGTCCAGGGCCTGCTGCTTCAAGACGTTGTCTTCCGTGTGCTTCATCAAGCGGTCAGTGCCTACCCATTCATCCCAACTGTTGCAAGACATAGTTTCAGTAATTAGTCTTGCCGAATACACTTACAATTGACAACAATTCAACTACAACCTCCAAAATTCAGTTTGAATTAAACAAAAAACTAGCTTCACATTTTACTGCAGAACCTGACATATACAGCTTGACAGCTATGTAATATAGCTATTATTCCCAGTCGCAGGAAAAGGTTCTGGGCTCTGGAGTACCAAGTTCATAGAATCTAATTTCCGTTTAAATTTAGACAGCAATTGCTTTTCCTTTGGTAAATTTATGTTGTTAGAAACACACCAAACTGTAAATGATTTTTTATAAATTAAAAATATTTGAAAAAAGATCATAGTCAAAGAAAGAGCTTGACTCTCCAAATAGTAATAGTACCAGGTAAAATAAGATAGAGGGAATTCAATATTGTGAATCAATAAATCCTTATTTAGACAAAAAGGTTGAGGGATTTGTAATACTCCGTCCTTTTCTATTTGAACATCATGGTTTGAACTTCAATGGGTAGATAGGTTTATTTCATATATTAAGCAAAGGTTTGGTAGAACAACATCGAGAAAGTGCTTATGGAGAATAGTAAAAGTAGATCCTATGTAAAGTATTAAATCTTCCAATAATTCCCAATTCCGGGAAAAGGACATTCCTTTTGCAACAGATTGAAACGGAAAGAACACGTTTAATTTGAAACAAAAGGAGCATGTAGTTGAAATGATAGATATAAAACTTCACTATTATCATACAAGACCAAATTCGTTGTGCTACCTGATGCTTTCCAAATCAAAATCATGCATTCATAATTGTCCTTTACATCCAGAGCAGCACAATATTTTTAAATCTAATCTGTCATATAACCACCATAATCAACATATCGAAATATATTCATGTCTCTTGCTCAAGGACTAGCTCTTTTGGAGCAGGGCATTCAAACAGAAAACGTTAAGGCAGCATTTACGACGAACAACATCAGTTGGTCAACCTTTCAAATTCTGGTGTAAATTGCTATTAAAATGATACTCTTGAATTGAAAACTTTTTACAAGAACTTCATAGACTCACTTTTTGTTCCATCCCTGCAATTTAAAATAAATAAAAACGAGTATTAATTCTCGATATTGTTGCGAATATTGAAAGAAATTTAAACAGGCTAAGAATGTAAGGCTATTAACCTATTCTACAAGTTCTTTCACATCTTTTAACTAAAGAATCTCCAAATTAATTTTTATATATAAAGCATAAGGTGAAAGAAGATGAATATTAAACTTACAAGGTAATGAACAAAGTATCTCCATTCATTCTTCCTTAGCTCTGCTTTTTGAACCTTCACAGTAGAAAAACATGGATCACATTAGGGTGTAGCATGAAGCTTGTGGCCAGCAATAAGTAGCATGGTTTAATCAGGGTGCTAAAATTTGTAGAAGGCGACAGTACGTCATTGTACACATGATTATTTTCCATATACAGAAGAAACTTTCCCTTGTAAGAAATATACTAATTCACAAATAGTGTTTTCAAAAGCGAAACGCCATAAAAGCAACAAGTCTTGAGAGGTATAAGCGAGCAGCAAAATGCACATATTCTCAAAGTAAAGAGCGTGTTTAGAGAAAATACAAGATTTACCACCAACGTGAGCAAATTTAGTAATTCAACGGTCCAATATACAACGGCGAAAACACTAATCCCAATTCCCAACAACTGAAATTAAATATCAGTAAAGTGTATATTTGTTTTTAAAAATTTTATTTTTATTATACGTAGGGAGAGGGAAAACGGGGAGGGGATTACTAGGTGGAAAATCGAACACTCACCAGCAAGGTGAAAATTCAAGTAATCAACCAACTGGGCTATTAAGATTTCCCAGTAAAGTGCAATTTCAATAAGCTAAGTGGTACTTTGTTTTATAACCGAGAAATCCCCAAGGGAAAATTGCACAAGGTTCGAAACTCAGAGGAAAATGGGTCCGCCCTCTACACTTCTCCACTTAAATATCAGGCAAAATGCCTGCAACAAGTTCAAACCCAGGACTTCCACCTAACCCACATATCACGCACTATGTCTCTTCAGTAATATAACTACAAGAGATTAAGAACCAAATCTCGTCTAGAGTTGCATTCTCCTTGCACAGAAGCATGATTAGCAGAGAAGGTCGGATAACTGTAATAGGTCAAAAGCTGAAGTAGAATTCCCAAAAATCACTTCCAGTTCATATACACAGATCACCCGTAGTTGCAGGGAAAATAAAATACTGATACAAAATCTCAACCAATAATCAAACATATCATCAGAGTAGATATAAAATAGCCGAGATTTTTGTTACAGTCAATTTCGATAAACACCAAATCCAAGAGAACATACGTCGATAGAAGGCATCAGCGCTCAATTTCCACAATTAATTACAGCATTTCTAAACTAAATTAGCGATTTCTGTGTAAAAATAAAAGGCAAGTTAAGAAACGTGCCTTTGCTTCGTAGATGCGAGGGCCGTGATAGGCGAGAACCTTCTCGCCTTCGGTGTAGACACTAGGTTTTGAGTCGGGCACGTCGCCGGAGGAGTTGTCGCTGTCGGTAGCAGAGTCGTCTTTGGAGCTAACCATTTCCGATTACCAGAGGATTTCGACTAGTATCTCCTCCGTCTCTGGTCGTGTATGACGGGGGAAGCGACGGTGGATTTGTTTCCCACTTCTTTATCGGTTTCAAAATGAAAGGGAACAGTGAACCTGTGCCGCTGCATTTGTGCGCGTGTGCGCGTGACTCTTTAAACCCCCCGGATATTGCAGTAATCACTGATCAGTAGTATTGCCAAAAATAAATACTTACCATTTTATACTTGAAAACAATAATTTCATTCCTTTTCTTCTCTCTTTCTACCACTGTGCTGCTATCGAACAAACTATACTCCTTTTCATTTCTAATTCTTGTTTGCAATTACATTTATATAGACTACGAGAGTGTTTTACCTAGTGAGATTAACTTGTTTACCCTCTAAAATGAATAACAAATGAATTCATACGCGGTTTTAAGAATATGTGAACTAATTCAATACAACTGATCAATAACGTTAAATAAGTGAATTAAAGATAAAATAAATAATCAAACCAGTTGTGGTATTAGGTCTGAGCTTAGGTATTGTTCTGCCTTTGATTCGAAGCCAAATATTTGTGAAGAACTCTGAGAAAAAATAAAAACTTTGAATAACTTTAGTAGCAGAGAAAACAAGTGTATATTATTTTGATATGTGTGTTACATTGTGTCTATTAAACAATAAACTTCTCATTTATATAGTAGGGGAGTTTTACCCTAAGTATAATAAGAAAGGTAAAAAATTTCTTTTTCGTTGATCATTGATCCGTTGTCGATACGGGCCGAGATCTACGTCGTGATATGCGGTTGGGCGCGGTTATCACGATCCTTCGTTAGTCGTGTATAACCGTTTGGTTATGCCTTCCGAGGTCTTGGAGCCCGAACTGGATTCGGGGGGCGTTGTCTCAATGGCCCCGGTGGTAAGCGCTTCGTTCGGGCCTTAGTACGAGAGGTTCTTAGCTTCAATCCCGATTCCAAGTAGTTATGTCCTTGCTTCGTTTGCCCCACCGGGAAATCGGGGTACTCACTAGCCCTGTTTTTACCCGTATATAGATAGTCCCTTCATTTTTCATAGTGTAGGTTCGCCGAGACAATAAGAAACGATAGATGAACCCCGGTTCCTTCCTTCGTACATTACGATCGAAACGACGAAGAAGTCGGAACGTCCCATCAGTCGTGTCGTTCTGACTTCGAACACGTGTCAACCACCAGCTGGTTGTCTTCGAATGTGAAGCGTCGCGTACTTCCCCTATAAAAGCTTCTATCCTCTGCTCTTTTTTCACTTTTCGATCAAGCTTCCACCTTCGAATTTTCTAGCTCTCACCAACTTCTTTCAAACCTTCATATCTTCATCCGTGATCTTCAAATTCTCATAATTGTTCTTAGGTTCTTACCCAGATTTTCTTCAAATCTTCATACTCTACTCTTCAGCCTTCAAACTTGTTCCTTCAAACCTTCATATTTTTTCTTTAAATTTTCAAACTTTACCAGATAGCAATGGCTAAAACGTCTAAATCAGTTCCTCAATAGGCTGTCTCTTCATCTTCCCACCTAGCCACAAATGCTGAGGTGGCTGCTTCCGAGGCGGTTTTCCCGAAGTGGCCGCTCCCGAGGTGGCTGCCTCTGGGGCATATGCCCCCGAGCCTCCCATGAAAAGCTTTATACCCGGGGGTTGCTCAATCGCGGACGACTTCAAAGTCGAGAAACCCTCATCTAAAAAGGACCGGGGTAAAGGAGCATTGAGGTATATATGCTTCATTACTGAAGATGTCCTTCCCGTGGTCCGAGAGGATTGTAAATGGGAAGGCAGAGACATTGTAGTCCCCGAGCCTGAGGACGCTATTACTACCAACGTGGAGGGGTATTTAAGTGTTTACACTTACTTTTTCACACTAGGCCCGGTGGACCAAGTTGTTTTGGATTTTTGCAAGAGATACGAAGTGTGCCTTGGGCAAATCCACCCGTCTCTCTAAAGGATCGTGATCTTCCTCCGTTATTTTGTGAATAACACCGAGTCTCGTCGGTTCACCATCGACACCTGTTCCGTCTATACAGTCCACGAATTTTTCGAGAGGGATTAATCAAGCTCACTCGCCAGGCCAGCAAGGCCCCCTTTTCGAGTATTGACGTAGATCGAGACCGAGGCTGGCAGGGGTGCTTTGTTCGGGTGAAGACTGAAGACTTGATCCCTCCCGATTTCATGCCATTCCCCGAGAAGTGGAATGTTTCTCGTAAGTGCAGCCTTTCCTTAACTGTCAATTTTTCTTCATTTTCTTTCTCATCATTCGTATTTGTGGTTGTGTAGCTATTGCCCGGGTTCCAAATGCGGTCCTCGGCTCAAGGAGTGGATCGAAGGCATCTGCAAAGAGATGTCATACTTCGAGCGCTCATGGTGCAAGCTTTCGAAGGGCCGATGGGAGGCCTGTTCTCATGGTAAGGTTCTCCTATGAATAGTTATTACTGTGCTCTTAACTCACATTATACTGACCTTTCTTCTTTCTTTTATAGGTTTGCCTAAGACCACCGGACTTAGGCCTCTGGAAGGGGATGAGTAAGTGTCCTTATTCGTTGATCCTTCCGTTACCGAACAACCCAAGGTTGTCGCGGGGGAAAAGAAGAAGAGGAAGAGAAAACCCTCAGGCTCCCCGGGTCCCGAGGTAAAGCCAAAGAAGAGGGTGGCTCGTAAGCCCAGGCCCAAGAAGAGTACCAACTCCCAAGTGCCGGATTCTGATTCGCTTCTCCAGCTCAAGGATGAGCCGGAAGAAGACGACATTTTTGTTGCCCACGGATCGACCCCTCTCGGGGAGCATGCGGCGACCGAAAAGAAGAGTCATGAGGTCGGCCCCCTCCCAGTCCGAGGGTCCGAAGTCAAGATGGAGGTTGCGACCTCTCAAGAAACTACTCCTACCTTGAAGGAGGCTACCGGTGTGATTGACATTGTTGAGACGCCCTCCAACACTGATTCTATGCTCGACGAGGCTCAAGCGGGCAAAGAAATCAAGTGAAGGTCACAAGGTGCTGATGACCCCTTATTTTCCTTCTTTGATGGCGTGGACATGTCTAATTCGGATGATTTTACCGGGCTGGGTGACTTGGAGGTCCTGAAGAAGGACATACCTTCGGAAGTCGGCGGGGTGAGTTTGAGCCCAAAATTGGTTAATCAGTTTCCCGCTCCGAGTGTGGACCCCGTTCGCAAAAGATCGGTTATTCTTACTGTCCCGGAGGATGCTCAGGTTCTATCCATTCCCGTGGGCGTAGCCAGCTACCTCCGATGCCTGGTGACCGAGGAGGACCAAGCAAAAATGAACGAGGTGGGCATGCCGTATCTTTTTAATAAGGCGCAACAGGCATTGCACCGGGTAAGGCATCATTACGTCCTCTTAAAGTTTACTCAGGTTTTAATATCTCTCACGACTTTTGTTGTTTTGCAGGCCTCGGTACTTTACCATGAGAGCTTTATCTGGTACTGTTCCGAGGTAAATTAGCTCGAGTTTGAGCTCAAGGAGCAGGCTCGAAAGAAGGATATGTACAAGCTCCTCAGTGAGCAACAAGACGGGGCTATCAAGGACCTTCAGTCCGAGTGGATAGGGCTCAGAAGAAAGCTTCGACCATGAGGTAGGAACATGCCGACCTGGTCAAAAAGGTAAAGATCTTTGAAGTTAGAAACGAGGAACTAGTCGTAGTGGCTAACAAAAAAATCTCGCAGGTTCAACATAAGATCGACCAGATCGACTAACTCCGAATCAAGCTGAATGAGATCCAAGCCACGGCCGATGGGTGGAAGAGCAAAATGGACATGCTGGCTTCGGAGAAGGAAATCGCCCAAGAAAAACTGGAATCGCTAGAGGTTCAACTTCGGATGGAGAAGGAGAAAGCTGACAAGCGGTCCTATCTGAATGAGGATCTCCAAGCACAGCTAAGCTTGGCTGTCGATGAGTGGGACACCCTCGTCAGATAGTATGAAGCAATAAAGTCCAAGTTGGACACAACCTCCGCCGATGCCGAAAAGATGGTGGCCCAGTACAAGGCCAATATTGAGGCTGCCGAGACCCGTCTGAAGACGAATGCTGAATATATGAGGTGGTTGTCTCGAAGGGAGACCCTCAAAGAGATTTACGCCCGAGGCTTCGACCTGTCGGCCGAGATCGAGGAAACAATAAAGCTTGAGGCTGAGGCGAAGAAACTTTCTGATCCTGAAGGTTTCGAAGGCTCTGAGGGTTCTGTGGGATCCGAAGGTTTCGACGGTTCTGGCGACGAGTGGGGCATCGGTGAGGATCAGGCATGAATGCCTTAGAACTTTTTTAGTTTTTATCTTGTGTATGTTTTTTGTTTATTTTGAGGCCGTTTTTGTTGGGCCTTTGTAAATACATTCCGGAATATATAAAATTTCCCTTTCTGGCAATTTCGAGTTCCTACTTTTTAACATTTTTTCATAATTTCTATTCTTGAAAATATTTCTAATGCCTTAGCATATAATCAAATGTAGTAATAAGTCGTTCATTTTTCAGAGGTCCGAATAGATCCAGACTTCGATGCAACTTTATTTGCTCGAGGCTTTGAAAACTCGGTGTGACCGGAAGTTTTCCCAAGATGCTTAGGTGATTTTAGACGATGCTTTTGTCGAGGGTAACCTTTTAGCAAGCTTTGAATTTTTATAAAGGCCTTATGTTCTGATTATGAGCTTCGGACATCTCCGAGCCATTTTTTAGGGTGGTCGTAGCCTTTTGTGTTTAGGCACTATCAAATAGGTTTTGTGCCTCCGGTATTTGATAGCACGAGTTTCCCGAACTTTTTTTGGACGACAGTCCCTGAGTAGGGGTAGCCCTTGGGCTCTATAGTCCCCGAATAGTGGTAGCCCATGGGCCCTTAGGATCTATGTTTTAAGAGGCAAAAATGCGTAATAGCAAGGTGAGAACTTTCTTTCATTTCTGTGTGTAAAGTACATAATTGAAAGCGCGTAAAAGCTTGTACCATGACTAATGTGGCCTATGTGGGCACAGTTCACTTGACCGTTTGGCACTTACAATAAATCCTAACCACCGAGCCTAAGCTCTTCAAGTACAAAGTTTCCTTCTTTCCTTGCTAAGAACCTTAACCCGAGGGTGATGGCCCCCAGTATTCGAGGTCGGTCTTGAGAGGGCTCAGATATTGTTGATGCGCCCATTGACTCCGATTTAAGACCGGCATTCGAATCTATGTTAGCATGATTTATTGTTGTCTCGTTAAAAATCTTGCCAAAAAACCCATTTGGGACAAAAACGGTTCAAAGGAAAAAGAGTACAATGCGTACTTTCAGACCTGATAGTCACATTCTCCCTTGGCCGTTGCCAACAAGTGTTAGTCCGATTCATAATATTATAAAAAAGTAAATGAGATCGTACCTTAGCAATAGTACCGCTTTAAGTATGTCACGTTCCAGTTGTTCGGTAGCTATGCACCGTTGCCTGCTTCGAGTTTGTATGAGCCTTTGCCGGTGATTTCGACGACTCGATATGGTCCTTCCCAATTCGGTCCCAGCTTCCCTTCGTTCAGGTTTTGGGTATACAGTGTTACTTTTCTTAATACCAAGTCCCCGATCTTGAAATGTCAGTGGTTGGCTCTTCGGTTATAGTATTTTTTATCCGTTGTTCCAGGCTCGTGCTCATGGCCTCCCTATTCGATTCTTCGGTTGCATATCAGAACCTGAGACTCGGTTCTCCCACTTCGACTGGTATTAATACTTCGGCACCGTAGACCAATGAAAACGGGGTGGCCCCAGTACTAGACTTCAAAGTTGTACGGTATGCCCACAAGACTTCGGGCAGAATTTCCTTCTATTTACCTTTGGCATCGGTCAACATCTTTTCCAGGTTTTGAAGTATAATCTTGTTTGTAGATTCTTCTTGTCCGTTACCGCTAGGGTGATAGGGTGCCGATAGTAATCTTGTGTTCTTCGAAAAACTTGTTTACCTTGTCGCCGATGAATTGCTTCCCATTATCACACACGATCTCAATCGGTATCCCGAACCGGCATATTATATGGTCCCAAATAAAGTTAATGACTTCTTTTTCCCGAATTTTCTCGAACGCTTGAGCTTCGACCCATTTAGAAAAATAATCGGTCATAAACAGTATGAATTAAGCCTTACCAGGTGCCCACGGCAGGGGACTGACGATGTCCATTCCCTATTTCATGAACTGTCATGGGGATAAGACTGAATGGAGTAGCTCTCCGGGTTTATGGATCATCGGTGCGTGTCTCTGACAGCCACCGCATCTTCGTACAAAGTCCTTTACATCTTTCTCCATGTCGATCCGGTAATAGCCGACCCTGATTATTTTTTGAAAGATTCTGCCCCTAAATGGTTCCCACAAGTGCCTTCATGAACTTCTCTCAATACATATTCGGTATCTCCCGACCCCAAGCATATGGCGAGCGTGCCGTTGAATGTTCTTCTGAACAAACTCCCTTTGGACAAGCTAAACGTGGCCGCCTTCGTGTGCAGAGCTTTCGATTCTTTAGGATCCAAGGGCAACTTCCCAGTCTTCAAATAATATATGTATTTGTTCCTCCAATCCCAAGTTAAACTTGTTGAGTTTACTTTGGCGTGACCTTCTTCTGCCACCGACTTTATGAGCTGTACGACTATTCACGAATTGAATTCATTATCATCAATCGATGACCCCAAGTTAGCAAGAGTATCGGCCTCGCTATTTTGATCTCGGGGCACGTGTTGTAGGGTCCATTCCTTGAATTGATGCAACGTTACCTGCAACTTGTCTAAATACCTTTGCATTCGTTCCTCTTTTACTTCGAACGTCCCATTGACTTGATTTACCACAAGGAAGGAATCGCACTTAGCTTCGACCACCTCGCCCCCAAGGTTTTTTGTAACGACTCGGTCGGTCATTTTGAGAGTAATATCCCTGATCCCCTGTTAACTGCTTTTCCCGTATCTTTTTCTGCTTATGTGACTTGTTGGGAGGTTTTGTTTTTGGTTCCGGAGTATTTTGAGACACTTAGTCCCTAAACGGAAGCTTTAAGCCTTAGGATTTTGACCGTAGTCAGAATAGTGTGAAGACGACTCAGAAATGGAGTTTCGTCGGTTCCGTTAGCTCCGTTGGGTGATTTTAGACTTAGGAATGTGTCCGAACTGTGAATTTGAGGTCTGTAGCTCATTTAGGCTTGAAATGGCGAAAGTCAATTTTTTAGAGATTTTGACCAGTAGTGGACCTTTTGATATCGGGGTCGGAATCAATTCTGAAAGTTGGAGTAGGTCCGTAATGTCGAATATGATTTGTATGCAAAATTTGAGGTCAATCGGACATGATTTGATAGGTTTCGGCATCAGTTGTAGAAGTTTGAAGTTTCAAAGTTCATTAAGTTTGAATTGGAGGGTGATTCGTGTTTTTAGCATTGTTTGATGTGATTTGAGGGCTCGACTAAATCTGTATGGTGATTTAGGACTAGTTGCTATATTTGGTTAATGTTTCGGGGGGCTTGGGTGTATTTCAGATGCTTAACGGATTGAGTTTTGGACTTATGCAATTACTGAAGCTATCTGAGTTCTGGTGTTTTCTCACCTGGGGTGGGGAGACCGCAGGTGCGGGATCGCACGTGCGGAGTGAAGGGCGCAGGTGTGCTGTTGGTCAAGAAGGTCTGTGAGCTCAGGTGCGGAAGTCAAGCCGCAGGTGCGGCCCAAAGCTCGTAGATGCGGTCCCAGCCATTTTCGCACCTGCGATGAGTTTTCCGCAGGTGCGGGTGAAGGCTCGCAGAAGCGAGTTTGCTGGGCAGAAAATAGGATTTCGAGGGTTGATTTCCCATTTCAATTTTGGGACTTTGAGAGTTCGGATTGGGCGATTATTTGAGGGATTTTCAGAGAAAACTTCTGGGTAATGATTCTTAACTTATTTATGGTTATATTCCACTAATCTATGATTTTCATCATTTAATTTCGGATTTGGGTTGAAATTTTGGGAAAATGAGAAGTTCTTCAACTAAGATTTTGGGTTTTGATAGAGATTTTGACATCGGATTTGGATAATTTTGGTACGAGTGAACTCATGAGTGAATGAGTGTTCATATTTTGTGACTTTTACCTGATTCCGAGACGTGGGCCCGGGGAGACTTTTTGGGGCAATTTTCTAATTTCTCGCTTTAGCTTTGATTTCATTAACTAGATTAGTTTCTTATAGTTATATTTATGATATGTAATTTATTTTGGCTAGATTTGGGCCATTTGGAGTCGGATATTCGTGGAAAAAGCATTGTTACGGATTGATTTGAGCTTGGTTCGAGGTAAGTAGCTTGCCTAACCTTGTGTGGGGAAAATCCCCTTAGGATTTGGTACTGTCGTGATATGTGAGTGCCGTGTACGTGAGGTGACGCGTATGTACACGGGCTATTTGTTGAAAAACCTGATTTATTTTATTGAGTAACAACCTGTTTTTCCTTTAATTTGAGTTATACCGTTTAAATGAGTATTAGTCTGTTTTCATTTCTTAATTTAGCTATTCCAACATGCGTATTTATTCTGTTTAGTCTAATATCGCATGTCTACGTGCTTTAACTGCTTATTTGAACTATGTGAAGCATGCCTAGTTGATTTCCTGTTTTTCCTTGTTCTTTATCAGTCTTAACTGTAAAATTCTTGTTGTTAACTATGGTATTTATCGGTTGAGTTGTGTGTTTACTTTTGAGACTACGAGGCGGTTCCTCGGGAGTTCTCCCTGCACATTTACTTTTGAGACTACGAGGTGGTTCCTCGGGAGTTCTCCATGTATATTTACTTTTGAGACTACGAGGCGGTTTCTCTGGAGTTCTCCCTGCACATTTACTTTTGAGACTACGAGGCAGTTCCTCGGGGGTTCTCCCTGCATATTTACTTTTGAGACTACAAGGAGGTACCTCGGGAGTTCTCCCTGTATATTTATTTTGGGACTACGAGACGGTATCTCGGGAGATCCCCTATTGTTTACCCATGTGTGTTATACTGTTGCCTTGCTGTGTTTCCTTTTGTTAAATTCTAGTCTCTTATTATACTGTATATTCTCCTGCTTTATTTATTATATACAAGTGGGCTTGACCTGACCTTTTCACTACTCGACCGAGGTTAGGCTTGGCACTTACTTGGTGTCGTTGTGGTGTACTCATGCTACTCTTCTGCATATGTTTTTTGTGTGCAGATCCAGGTACTACTTATCCGTCCCGCTATTAGCTGAGAGTGCTTCCTGCTGTATGGAGACTTCAAGGTACATTTGTCGCGTCTACAGACCGCGGAGTCCCTCTCTATTCTCTCCTATGTCATTTACCTTCTGTACATTTTTTGTTAGAATTTGGTGTATAGAGATACTAGTTTCATTATGTAGCTTTGGACTTATGATATTTCGGGTTTTTTGAAAATGGTGTATTTGTAGAGTATTGGTTGTTGTGCATGCCGAGCGGCATTGTTATTAGTTATTCAGTTATCCACTGCTATTAGTTGTCAAGTTTTATTTTCTCTTTGTTATTTTCCTCAATTTGTTAGGCTTACCTAGTCATAGAGACTAGGTGCCGTGACGACGTTATATAGAGGGAGTTTGGGGTCGTGACACTTTTATCCAATTCGAGACCTGCAATCATGGCCTCATACTCGGTCTCGTTGTTAGTCAATTTTACAGTTCTAATAGATTGCCTAACTACGTTACCCGTAGGTGGCTTAGCAAGATGCCGAGCCTGGACCCCTTTGCGTTCGAAGCACCGTCCGTAAAGAGGGTCCAATCTCTTGAGGTTAACAATAGTTCCCTTTCGACTTCATGTATTAAGTCCGGCGTAAAGTAGGCTACGAAGTCTGGCAAAATTTATGATTGGTAGCGGTTCGGGGCCGATACTCAATATCATACCCGCTAATTTCGACTGCACATTTGGCCAACTGGTCTGAGAACTTGGGTTTATGCATGATGTTCCTCAGTGGGTAAGAGGTTACGACACATATGGGATGGCACTGAAAGTATGGTTTTAATTTTCTGGAGGCGCTTAGCAAAGACAGCACCAATTTTTTCAGGTGAGGATACCTTGTTTCGGCCTCACCTAGAATTCTACTAACATAGTAAATAGGAAATTGCGTACCTTACTCTTCCCAGACTAAGACTCCACTTACTGCCACCTCGGATACCGCTAAGTAAAGGTACAACTGCTCATCCGCCTTTGGAGTATGGAGTAGGGGTGGACTCGAAAGGTACCGTTTGAGTTCTTCCAAAGCTTGTTGGCACTCCGAGGTCTAAGAAAAGTTACTTTACTTCTTCAATAGTGAGAAGAACCGATGGCTTTTGTCTGAGGACCTCGATATGAACCTGTCCAGGGCAGCTATACGCCCGGTTATCCTCTGAATGGCCTTAACACTGTCAGCCACGGTGATGTCTTCTATACTTTTGATTTTATTAGATTGATCTCGATCCCTCGGTTGGACACCATGAACCTGAGGAATTTTTCGGATCCAACCCCAAATGCGTATTTTCCGGGTTCAACTTCATATTGTATCTCCTCAATATGTTAGAGGTTTTCTGCAAATATTTCAAATGGTCCTCTGCTCCCAGGGACTTGACTAACATGTCATCAATATAAACCTCCATTTATTTTCCTATTTGTTATTCGAACATCCGGTTTACTAGGCGTTGATAAGTGGCTCCAGCATTTTTAACTCGAACGACATTACATTATAACAATAGGTACCGAATTTAGTAACAAAAAAGAAGTCTTTTCTTGATCGTCCTGGTCCATCCAGGTTTGGTTATACCCCTGAATAGGCATCGAGAAAGCTGAGTATCTCGTGCCCGGCCGTCGCATCGATCATGCGATCAATGTTAGGCAAAGGAAAAGAGTCCTTAGGGCATGCCTTGTTTAAGTCTTTGTAATCTATGCACATTCTTAATTTATTCCCTTTTTAGGCACTACCACTACGTTAGCTAACCAGTCCGGGTATTTAATTTCCCGAATTGAACCTATTTTAAGGAGTTTAGATAGCTCGTTTTGATGAATACATGTTTGACTTCGGACTGAGGCCTCCTCTTATGTTTAACTGGGTAGAACTTTGAATCCAAACTCAACTTATGAGTGGTTATCTCCGGCGAGATCCCTGTCATATTAAGATGGGACCAACCGAAACAATCTATGTTAGCTATAAGAAATTCAATGAGTTTTTTCCTGAGCTCGGGAGTTAACCTCGTGCCCAGGTATACCTTCCGATCGGGCAAGTTTTCGATCAATATGACTTGCTCCAACTCCTCGACCGTTGATTTGGTGGCATCAGAATCATCATGGGCGATGAATGACCTAGGGACTAAGTAATCATCATCTTCGCCTGCTCCCCGCTCATCCGATTTAGTTGGTGCCGGTATTGGTGATTGCTATTTAGTTTCTTCCTTCCTAATCGACTCTGTGTTTTTTGATGTCGAGAGCAAGGGAATCGGGATCACCTCGTCGACTGCGAACATTTCTTTTACGGTCGGCTGCTCTCCGTAAACCGTCTTGGTTCCTCCCAGCATGGGGAACTTCAGTGACTAGTGTAACGTCGAGGGTACTACCCTCATGTTGTGAACCCAAGGCCTTCCGAATAAGGCATTATAAATCATGCCCCCTTCGATCACGTAGAATTTGGTATCCTGAATTGTCCCGGCGGTATTTACGGGAAAAGTTATTTCCCCTTTGGTAGTTTTGCATGCCATGTTAAATCTGTTCAGCACCCGGACCGCCGGCACTATTTGATTTTGTAGCCCCAACTGTTCTACGACCCTCGATCTGATGATGTTAGCTTAGTTGCCCAGATCAATCAACACACGCTTGACTCGGGATTTGTTTATAAGTACGTATATCACCAGTGCATCATTATGAGGCTGCACGATGCCCTCAGCATCCTCATCGTTGAACGAAATGATTCCTTCCGGAATATAATCTCGGGTGCGCTTCTCCCTTGTGATAAACACTTTAGTGCGTTTTATCACCGTCCCTTGAGGGACATTGACCCCTCTAATGATCATGTTGATGACGTGTTGGGGTTCCTCTGGTTCAATCTGTTTGTTGGCGTCCCTGTGTTCTAAAGTGTTTTTCGGCTCGATCACTCAGAAATTCTCGCAGGTGTCCGTTATTAAATAATCGGGCAACTTCTTCTCTCAATTGTTGGCAGTGTTCGGTCCTGTGACCATGAGTGCCATGATACTTACCCATCAGGTTAGGATCTCTCGGGGTAGGATCGGACTGCAATGGTCGAGGTCACTTGGTCTCTTTGTTGAGCCCGATGACAGATACGATGCTAGTTGCATCGACGTTGAATTTATACTCTGATAATCTCGGAGCTTCCCTTCCCGCGAGCGGCCTGTCGAACCCATTTTTGCTCATCAGGCCTCGGCTATTGGGCCCTTAATCACTTCTCTTTTCGTTCCTTGTAGAGTTGCACCCGGACTTGTTTCCCTTTTGATCTGCAATGTATGGTTGATACAGATATCGGACCGGCCTTGATTCATGATCGATAACTCTCTTAGGCCTATCTTCGGTTCTGATGGGATAAACAGACCCAGAAGGGGACCCGATCTGATCGTCCTCGACTTTGATTTTTTACTAGTACATATTGGGGATATCAGCCTAAGTTACCGCCGGGTACTCTACCAAAATTTGTTTTAACTGCTGCGAAGCCAAAGAGCTTGTGGGGTTAAGTCCTTGAGTGAATGCCTGAATGGCCCAATCGTCCACAACCGGACGCAAGTCTATACGTTCCATTTGAAACCTTGACACGAACTCCCTAATCATCTCGTTGTCCCTTTGCTTAACTTTGAAAAGGTCTGATTCTTTGGTCTCGACCTTGATGGCCTCGGCATGAGCTTTTACAAAAGCATCTGCGAGCATAACGAACGAATCAATGGAGTTTGGGGGCAAGTTGTGGTACCATATCATCGTTCCTTTTATCAGAGTTTCCCCAAACATCTTTAATAACACCGACTCGATTTCATCGTGTTCCAAGTCGTTACCTTTGATGGCGCATGTGTAAGAGGTCACATGCTCATTTGGATCCATAGTTCCATTATATTTTGGAATATCAGGCAAACAAAACCTCTTCGGGATTGGATTCGGTGCCGCGCTCGGAGTGAAAGGCTTTTGGAAAAATTTCTTGGAGTTCGGGCCTTTCAATATCGGAGGCGCTCATAGGATTTGATCAACTCGGGAATTGTATGTCTCTACCTTCTTGTCATTTGCCTCGATTTTCTTTTCACCAAATTTCACTTGTTTCGTTAATGCCTCTAGTATTTTCATCACTTCAGGGCTGACACCGGACTTAGCTTCACCCAGCCTTTCGATGATTTGCTCATTTCTTTGGTTGTTTTCCCGGGGCGGTCCGGGCTCAACTCTGCTAGGGGCGCGGCTTTGGTTTTGCAACTGCGCTATCACCGTCTGCTGACCCTATAGCATTTTGAAGATCACTCGTAGACTGAACCCGTCACCTTCACCTTTAGTGCTCCCTGAGCAGTTGGTCGGGCTCCTCCGGAAATGCTGTTTTTGGGGTTAGTAAGAAGATGGGCGTCGATGTCCACATGTGAGTTAGTATCCACTGGGTCCACGATTGGGACCCCGTTGGGATCAGCAGGGGGCACCTCATTACTAGGCACCAGATTTTGTTTTTGCCATGATGGAGAGATCCATCTTCAATATTCAAGTGAGCGGATTGAGAATTTGACATTATTAAGCTGACCTGAATTGAGACCTTAAAGAACAAGTGTAAAATAGAGTGCATTATGGAGATTTGTATCAAACCACCACTATTATCCTTATCCCCACGGTGGGCGCCAAACTGTTTATCATCGAAAATGGATAACAATTGAATTTATACGCGGTTTTAAGAATATGTGGACTAATTCAATACAAGTGATCAATAACGTTAAATAAGTGAAATAAAGATAGAATAAATAATCGAACTAGTTGTGATATTAGGTCCGAGCTCGGATCTGAGCTTAGGTATTGTTCTACCCTTGATTCGAAGCCAAATACTTGTGAAGAACTATGAGCAAAAATAAGAACTTTGAATAACTTTAGAAGCAGAGAAAACAAGTGTATATTTTCTTGATATACGTGTTACAGTGTGTCTATTAAATAATAAACTTCTCCTTTATATAGTAGGGGAGTTTTACTCTAAGTACAAATCTAAGAAAGGTAAAAATATTCTTTTTCGTTGATCACTGATTCGCTGTCAATACGGACCGAGATCCACGTCGTGATATCCGGTTGGGTGCGGATATCAGAGCCCTTCGTTAGTCATGTACAACCATTTGGTTGAGGTCTTGGAGCCCGAACCGGACTCGGGGGAGGGGGGTTGTCTAGATGGCCCTGGTGGTAAGCGCTTCGTTCGGGCTTTAGTACGAGAGGTTCTTAGCTTCGATCCCAATTCCATGTAGTTATGACCTTGCTTCATTTTCCCCGCCGGGAAATCAGGGTGCTCACTAGCCCCAGTTTTACCCGTATACATAACTATTTAGTGAACCAAGAAGAAGAAGGATTACATTGACCGAATAAAAGTGATAAATATGTAGGTGTTTACATTTTCTTACTATAAGAAATAAGAAATGTCGTGCATTTTAAATGTTTCTCCTTGCAAATAAAATGTCTTACTATAGAGCAAATAAATCTCATTTTTAGCTAGGTATTTTTGGATGGAAAAATCGGACCCACCCGATTTTACTGTATGACCGAGACCGGGAGTTTGTATCGAAGGACGACTCCGAAGTAGATCAGATCGAGGCACGAAGGCAAGGTACCGAGATCGGGATTCGAGGCACCTGCCAAGATCAAGGCCGACAGCAATCGAGACCGAACGAGACATGCATCAAGCAATACCGAGGATTGCGTAATAACGAAAAAATGAGATATCCGCAACCGGTCGAAGATCATGGAGAAAATATTGAAACAGATCGAATCAAGAACGGTTGTTTAGTTAATCATGGGATTTATTTTTGTAATTAGAATGGTACCATATATAGAATTCCTCTACTATATAAAGGGGAGTTCTAACCATTTTTAGGTACGACTGATAACAAAGCAATATAGTTTTCTTCCTCGCTCACACTCTTGTTCTTCAGCTTATTGTGTTCTTATTGTCCTTGCATCAATCAGTTCGAAGAAACTCTAACTCAAGGGTTAAGTTCTACTCAAATACTGGTTTGATTTATTTTATTGTATAATTCTATCTTTAATCTTTATATTTATCAATCGGTATTAAGTGAAATCACGTGTCCTTAAATCCACATTATAAGTTTAATTGTTATCCAATTTTGAGGGTAAACAGTTTGGCGCCCACCGTGGGGCTAAGGATAATAGTGATTGCTTAATACTGATTCCGATAACCCACTACTTTACGCTTGTTCTTTTAAGTGTTTTTGTTTTCAGGAAAAAGCAAATCAACCTCACAAACAACGCCCACACATTGTAACACCGGTTTCGGGTTTCATGGGGAAAACGACAATATAGTCGCCCCAGAAATCGAGGTGCCTCGGGCTGATCTCGAGGGAGTGCCAATTGTAAACCCCATCGACGTCAGCTCACATATCGCCCTAAATACAAGTGCTGATCCCGAAGGTAGAGTACACAGGGAAGGTCAATCTGGTGGTCGAAGTATGCAGGTCGGAGGAGATGGTGGAGTCTACCTCCACTTGATATTTGAAATGTTACAGGCTCAACAAGTCGCTATAGCACAATCACAAAATCAACATCGAGCGCCGAGTTGGGTAGAACCAGAAGTCGTCCACAAGACCGAGCCAGTACTGGAAAGGCCGAATGCCAATGAATCGGGGACTGACCCCGTCATTATGAAAATGTTCGAGGATCGCACTAAACGAATTAAAATGGGAGAAAAGAAAATTGAGGGAAATGACAAGAAAGTAGAAACATATAACTCCTGGGTTGATCAAATATCGGGGGCACCACAATTTTAAAAGGTATGGACTCGATGAAGTTCATGCAGAAATCATTCCCCCCGAGTGCAGCTTCGAAACCCATTCCGAAGAAATTTCGCATGCCGGAAATCCCCAAGTATAATGGGACCACCGATCCAAATGAGCATGTCACCTCCTATACATGTGTGATAAAAGGAAATGATTTAGAAGATGATGAGATCGAATAAGTTCTACTAAAGAAGTTTGGAGAAACTTTATCGAAGGGGGCAATGATATGGTATCATAATCTGTCACCTAATTCCATCGATTCCTTCGCCATGCTTGCAGACTCTTTGGTAAAGGCACACGCCAGAGCAATAAAGGTTATGACTAGGAAGTCAAACCTCTTTAAGGTAAAATAGAAAGATAACGAAATGTTAAGGGAGTTCGTATCTCGGTTTCATATGGAACGTATGGAACTACCACTGGTCACACACAATTGGGGTGTTTAAGCTTTTACTCATGGTTTGAACGTTCGAAGTACGGTGGCCTCACTACAGCTAAAGCAAAATTTAATTGAATACCCAGCGGTAACCTGGGCCGATATACATAATCGATACCAGTCGAAGATCAGGGTCGAAGATGATCAATTAGGGACTCCTTTCGGTTCCGCTTATCCGATCAGGCCCATTGGAAGAACTCAGAGAGATATCGACAGAGAACCTCGGTCGAACAAAGACCGATATCAGCCATATAATGCAGACTGTAGAAACAGCGGCCCGGGATGCAATCCCATCCGAAATGATCGAAGGAACGATCGAGGACAGAACTCTCGAGGGATCATGAGAAAAAATGGTTTCGATAAACGTGCCGATCCCACAGAGGCACCACGATTATTAGAATACAACTTCAGCATCGACGCGACAGGTATTGTGTCAGCTATTGGGAGAATCAAAGATACTAGATAGCCCAGGCCCCTATAGACCGATCCATCCCAAAGGAACCCCAATCAAATATGTAAATACCATGGTACACATGGTCACAGAACCGAAGACTGCAGATAACTAAGGGAGGAGGTGGCCCGTCTATTCAATGAGGGTCATCTTCGAGAGTTCTTGAGCGACCGAGCTTAAAATCATTTTAGAGATAGGGATGCAGACAGAAAAACGAGCAGGAAGAACCACATCACGTGATTCACAGGATCGTTGGTGAGATCGATATCCCACAAGGGCCTGTTTTCAAATGCACTAAGGTATCGATCACCAGGGAAAAACGAACTCGAGACTATACACCAGAAGGCACTTTATCATTCAACGATGAGGAAGCAGAAGGAATCTCACAACCCCACAATGATGCATTGGCAATCTCTATCCTTGTGAATAAAATTCAGGTTAAACATGTTTTAATTGATCGAGGAAGCTCGGCCAATATTATTCGATTGGGGATTGTGGAGCAGCTCGGCCTACAAGACCAGATCATGCCTGCAGCTCGAGTTCTCAATGGTTTCAACATGGCAAGCGAAATGACTAAAGGAGAAATCATTTTACCAGTAAATATAGCTGGGACTATTCAAGAAACCAAGTTCCACGTGATCGAAGCCGACATGAGATACAACGCCCTGTTCGGAAGACCCTGGATTCACAATATGAGGGCAGTTCCTTCAACACTTCACCAAATACTGAAGTTCCCAACACCGAATGGAGTAAAAATGGTATACGGGGAACAACCCTCTGCCAAAGAGATGTTCATGGTCGACGAAGTGATACTGGTATCGGCACTTTCGTCAACAAAAAGATCGTAATCCAAAGAAAACAGGAAACTAAATAGCAACCACATCTACCATGTTACACCCTATGCGTCCCAAGGTGACGTGTAATGAATATGAGACTTGTTAATCATGATTTAAATAATTTTACAGTCATAATATGACTATATATGATGTTTGGATAAAAAATATAAAGTTTGAAAAATATCGGATTAAAGTTGCGGAAAAACCGACTAAGGATTTGCCTTGTAACAAAGCTTTTTGAGAAATATATTTTGTGTTCTATATGAGGTCTTTTTGGGACATATTATATACCAAATTGAAGGTCTTGAAATTTAGTTTCCAACTCACTTAACCATTCATTCATATGACACCCGAATACAAAGTTATATGTATTGGAAGAAGGGCCAATCATAGGGTGCCAAGTAACACCTTTTTGACTTTTTAAAAAAATGGGATATTTATATCCCATCTCATCTCTTTCTCCATTTTTCCATAGAGAACTCCCAAATAACACCCCTAACCTTACCCTTAAGCTCTCTACAAGAGCTTCAAACAAGATTATCATCCCGGGCACGAAATCAAGAAGCGATAACATTAAAACGATCCCTACGACGCAAGTAACGCTATATCGCCTCTCTTTTTCTTTGTAGTTTGAGTTTTGGAATGTATTTAATAGTTAATAAAATTCTTAATTTCTGTATTTAAGCTTTAAAATATCAAGAAAGGTTGATAAATTCATTTCCTAATAGTTAGACCTCACGGGACGGTGATCGAAAGCTGTGAGTTCGAGTTATTTGACTTGTAGTGGACTGTTTTGTAGGTTGTTTCGTGTTGCTTTTGGACTGTCTACTGTGATTCTGATTTATGGAGTTTGGAAGGATAAAAGGGCGTGGAGAAATGCCACATGTGGTCGGGTAATAGGTTGGTCGCTCGTCGTTGTAGTTACTGGCTAATTGATAACTTGTTGATTGGGTGTATTATGGTAAATTTGGAATTTTTGTTGTATTGAAGGTCCCGAATTATAATTAGGTTGGTTTTGAGTTGCTGATTGTATTATGTTTGTATCTCGCCTATAGTAGGCTTGAGGGAGCAGTAAAATTAGGGAAAATGCTGCCCGTTTTATTTTAGAATCGAGTTATCGTATGAGATACGTAATATACTACCACCATCTAAGTTGTACACGTATTTATTTGTTATAGGGTTGGCGCGCTAGTTGTCATAAGCTTGTTGTTGAGTTGCATTGATGACTTGAGGTATGTTAAGGCTATCCCTTCTTTTCTTTTGGCATGATCCATACGATACAAACGAAATGAGCAAATGCATAACTTTCATAAATGACTATATTCATAGAAGTACTAGAAGTACCTATGTTCTTGATTCCCCATGTGTCCTATTATTCTATCATCTGTTCATGGGTCTCAGAAAATACGTAAGTTGATAAAGTTTATTTCATGATATTAATCGAAGGCATATTGATTTTATGATATATCGAAAGGTCTTACGGACGTACTTCTTATGTATTTCATTCATTTATACATGTACATTTACCCATGACCATATGGCACTATATACGCATATATTATATGTATATGGGATATGGGAAAAGGTTACGGCGTTATATATGCACCACCACCTGATCAGCTGGTATATGTCGATGATTTTTCCCACAGTGGTCGAGATGATATGATGGGATGCCCTCAGAGGCTTGATGATATTATGTACACTTATACCTATGCATGATACGACATTTACACGCACGTGCATGAAATTATAATTGTTTCAGGATTCACAAAGTTATTTAGACTCACATGTGGAATTCTTTACTCCATGTTTCATCTATGTCTTTTATATACTGATTTTCATGCCTTACATACTCAGTACATTATTCGTACTAACGTCCCTTTTTCCTGGGGACGCTGCGTTTCATGCCCGTAGGTGCAGGTAGACAGGCTGACGGTCCCCCATCTTACGATCCTTGCTCAGCGAGAGTTGGTGCTCTCCATTTGATCCAGAGCTGCTATTGAGTTTTGGTACGATACTTTTGTATACATATGGGTATTACGAGGCCCAATCCCGTCCTTTATACAGTTGTACACTCTATTAGAGGTCTGTAGACAGTCATGTATAGTTATATAGTATGTGGCCTTGTCGGCTCGCCTTACCGTATTCCGTATATATATATATATGTATATATGTCTTTTGGGCATGTTTTCCCACGTATGTTGTTCATATGAACCAGTAGTTTATTTCCATACGTTATGCATGACCTACACTTATTTTATGTTTATATCTTAGACGAATGCTTAGGGGTATTTAATAGGTAGAACTCGGGCACTCGTCACGACCCATCAGTTTGGATCATGACATACCAGCCTTGACTCAATCGGAGGAGCACGGAACGGACGAGGACAATGACTATTGGATCCCTCGATCCTTCATAATCCCTGAGGATTCTGACGCCACCAAATCGACGGTCGAGGAGCTAGAGCAAGTCATACTGATCGGGCATCTGCCCGATCGAAATGTATACTTGGGAACGGGGTTAACACCCGAGCTCAGGGAAAAACTCATTAAATTTCTTATCAATAATATGGATTGTTTTGCTTGTACCCATTTAGATATGACAGGGATTTCGCCAGAAATCGCTACACATCGACTGAGGTTGGACCCGAAGTTCCACCCAGTAAAACAAAAGAGAAGACCCCAGTCCGAGATAAAACACGCATTTATCAAGGAAGATGTAACCAAACTTCTCAAGATAGGATCCATTCGGGAGGTAAAATATCCCGAATGGTTAGCAAACGTAGTCGTAGTCCCTAAAAAGGGAAATAAACTTAGGATGTGCGTAGATTATAAAGATTTGAATAAAGCATGTCCTAAAGACTCTTTTCCTCTGCCGAATATCGATCGCATGATCGATGCCACGGCCGGCCACGAGATCCTTAGTTTTCTCGATGCCTACTCCGGGTACAATCAAATACAAATAAACCCGGAGGATCAGGAAAAGACTTCATTCATCACTAAGTACGACACCTATTATTATAATGTAATGCCGTTTGGACTAAACAATGTTGGTGCCACTTATCAACGCCTAGTAAATCGAATGTTCGAAAAACAAATAGGTAAGTCAATGGAAGTTTATATTGACGATATGCTAGTTAAGTCCCTGCGAGCAGAGGACCATTTGACACATTTGCAGGAGACTTTCGATATACTAAGGAAATACAACATGAAACTCAACCCGGAGAAGTGTGCATTCGGGGTCGGTTCTGGCAAGTTCCTCAACTTTATGGTATCAAACCGGGGTATCGAAATCAACCTCGATAATATCAAGGCGATCGAAGACATCACAGTCGTGGATAATGTTAAGGCCGTACAAAAATTAACAGGGCGCATAGCCGCCCTAGGCCGATTCATCTCAAAGTCTTCAGATATAAGTCACAAGTTCTTCTCGCTTCTCAAAAAGAAGAACAATTTTGCATGGACCCCGGAATGCCAACAAGTATTGGAAAAGTTAAAGCGGTACCTCTCGAGCCCGCCGCTGCTTCATACTCCAAAAGCAGACGAGCAACTCTACTTGTACTTAGCAATCTCGGAAATAGCGGTAAGTGGAGTCCTAGTTCGAGAAGAGCAAGGTATGCAATTTCCTGTTTACTATGTTAGTCGAACTCTAGGTGAGGCCGAGACCCGGTACCCACACTTATAAAAGTTGGCGCTTGCCCTAATAAGCGCCTTTAGGAAATTTAAACCATATTTTCAATGTTACCCAATTTGTGTAGTGACCACTTATCCTCTTTGCAATATTTTGCATAAGCCCGAACTCTTGGGCCGATTGGCCAAATGGGCCATCAAAATTAGCGGGTTCGATATCGAGTATCAACCCCGAACGACCATCAAGTCTCAAATCTTAGCAGACTTCATGGCCGACTTTACTCCAGCCCTCGTACCTGAGGTCGAAAAAGAACTATTATTAAAATTGGGTACAACATCGGGGGTGTGGACCCTATTCACAGACGGCGCTTTGAATGTGAAGGGGTCCGGGCTAGGCATCGTTTTGAAGCCGCCCACGGGTAATACAATTAGACAGTCTATTAAAACTTCCAAGTTAACTAACAATGAGGCCGAGTATGAGGCCATGATTACAAGTCTCGAGCTAGCTAAGAGTTTGGGAGCAGAGGTCATCAAAGCCAAATGTGACTCCTTACTTGTGGTAAACCAAGTCAACGGAACCTTCGAGGTTCGGGATGATCAAATACAGAGATACCTGGATAAATTACAAGTGACATTACATCAGTTTCAAGAATGGACCCTACGGCATGTACTTCGAGAACAAAACAGCGAAGCCGATGCCCTTGCAAATTTGGGATCATCAGTTGAAGACGACGAAATTAGTGTGGGGACTATCGTGCAACTTTCGAGGTCAGTGATCTAAGAAGGCCACGCCGAAATAAACTCCACAAGTCTGACCTGGGATTGGAGGAATAAATATATCGAGTACCTAAAGAACGGAAAGCTTCCGTTGGATCCTAAGGAATCAAGGACTCTACGTACGAAGGCCGCACGATTCACATTGGCCGAAGATGGAACACTATATAAAAGGATGTTCGATGGACATATTACTAGGCCAATATGGAAAAAGATATGAGTGCGACAAGTGCCAAAGATATGCGCTGATGATCCACCAACCCGGGGAGCAACTCCATTCGGTCCTATCCCCATGTCCATTCATGAAATGGGGAATGGATATCGTCGGCCCTCTACCATTAGCCCCAGGTAAAGCTAAATTTATTTTATTTATGACTGACTATTTCTCTAAATGGGTTGATGCACAGGCCTTCGAATAAGTCAGGGAAAAAAACGTTATCGACTTTATCTGGGACCACATTATATGTCGATTCGGGATGCCTGCTGAGATCGTATGCGACAATAGAAAGCAATTCATCGGTAGCAAAGTAACAAAGTTTCTTGAAGACCATAAAATCAAAAGGATCTTGTCAATGCCATATCACCCCAGCGGGTACGGACAAGCAGAGTCAACGAACAAAACCATCATTCAAAATCTAAAGAAAAGGTTGAACGATACAAAAGGAAAATGGAGAGAAATGTTTCCCGAGGTCCTTTGGGCGTATCGAACAACGTCAAAATCCAGTACGGGGTCAACACCGTTCTCTTTAGTATATGGCACCGAAGCTTTAATCTCGGTCGAAGTCGGGGAACCTAGCGTCAGGTTTTGATATGCAACGGAAGAGTCGAATCACGAGGCTATGAATACAAGTCTTGAATTGCTATATGAAAAACGGGAAAGCGCCCTCGTTCGAATGGCAGCACAGAAGCAATGGATCGAAATGTACTACAACCGAAGAGCCAATTTTGACATTGTAGAACAGGGGACCTAGTGTTGAGAAAAGTCACCCTCAATACTCGAGACCCAAATGAAGGAAAACTCGGCCCAAATTGGGAGGGACCGTATCATATCCTCGATATCGTCAGAAAGGGATCTTACAAACTCGGCACGATGAACGGCGAATAGTTATCAAATAATTGGAACGTGCCACTCCTCAAACGATATTACTGCTAAGGTATAACCTTCTTCATTTTCATTTATATTTTATACTGACCATTTGCCGATGTGTAATCAAAGATAGTCCTTAGGTCTTAAAGCACGCGTTGCACTTCTTTTCGCTTAGACCAGTTTTTATCCCAAATGGGTTTTTCCGGCGAGGTTTTTAATGAGGCAACCATTGTTCGTGCTAACTTAGAGCAATTTAACAGTATCCGAGGCTCCTTTACAATCAACCTCGAATACTGGGGGGCATCACCCTCGGATAGTTACAAGGAAAATACTTTGTGTCGACAGGGTCTCGATAAGTAAATTTTGTAGAGGACCAAACGGTCAAATGAACAGTGTCCGTGTAGATTACTCGAGCCTTAATGGCAAAACATGTACGCATGTATAATTTATTGGAAGAAGTATTCTTCCTTACCAGATGACCGATGTTTTAAAATTTATACTTTGCAATCTCATACTTATGATCTATGGTGGAAACTGGCTTAAGGGCCGATCACAACTGAAGTTCAAACAATTTATCTGATACTCGGGGACTGCCGTCCAAAAAACCGACACGATCGAATTATTAAACTTCAAGATTGTAAGACCTTAAAAAGGCAATCCTCGATTTTACGGGCCACGGCCACCCCACTCGGGGACTGATACTATAACAGGGGAACAAGCCCAAAAGGCGAATCCCAAGTTAAAGGCTACGGCCAAATCAACACGGTTCGGAGACGTCCGATTTCCGTTATTAAATAGGCCTTCGAATATTTTCATAAACCGGTTAAAAAAGGCTACCCTCAGCTAAATTTCTAAGGGTATCGATAATATCGACCCTCGAAAACCCTAATGGATACAAAGGCGTTCGAACTCTCGTACAAATTCTTTATTTTATGCTAAGGCACTGCGAAATAAAGGGTCTCGATAATATCGACCCTTGAAATTCCTAATGGGTACGGAACCGTTCGAACTCTCGAAAATATCCTTTATTTTGTGTTAAGGCACAACAAAATTTATATGATTAAACAATAAACGTGTCAAGCCAAAAAGGGGAAGAAAGCCATTCTTTTTGCTATGGCCGTATCGGACTAATTTAAGAGCCTGAAAGGCAGTTTATTTTTGAGTTCGAAGAAATCATCCTTGTAAGTACATAATTTTTGACCTGCGCAATTTTTAAAATTTTATTTTTTACCATTACTTTAACATAGTGTTCTCTACCTTTTTATAACATTTAAAACAAATAATAAAAATATTTTCATTCTAATATATAATTCACTTTAATAGTCTATTCTTATTAACTTAAATTAATTAGTATATTTTGGTAGTATTTTTATTTTTATTTTTATTTTTGTTCAATAAGAAAGAATTGAATTTGGCCAATTGGGAGCTTATTTTCGGATTTTGGTGGCCCAACAAGACAAATGGCCATTCTTCCCAATCCCTTTTAGCCCAAACCCTTTTCTCACCCATCAAACTGTCACGACCCAATTTATCCCTCCGTGAGTTGTCTTAATGGCACCTAGTCTCTACGACTAGGTAAGCCTAACATTTTGCAGAAATGAGATAAAAAACTTGAACATAAACCACTAATTGTAACAAATATCTAATAAGCAACTGAATGTCACTCGGCATATACAATTATCACCTTTGAAATGTACCAAACAATTCCCACAACCCAGAAACCCGCAAGTCACAAGCTACTAAGAAGTCTTAACTGTTCTATACATCATTTCTATAGAAAGAGGAAAAATAAATGAACATAGGGGAATAGAGGGGGACCCCGAGGATCTGCGGGCGCGGGCAAATGTACCTTGAAGTTCTCCAAAACAGCAACAACTGCAACTAAGGACGAGGCTGGTAAAAGGGATCTGGATCTGCACACGAAAAAATATGTGCAGGAAAGGGCGTGAGTACACCACAACGGTACCTAGTAAGTGCCGAGCCTAACCTCGGTCGAGTAGTGACGAGGTCAGGACAGGCCCACTGGTATATAATAATAAACAAACAGAGGAATAAGCAGTATAATAAGAGACTAAAGTTCAACAAAGGAAAGCACAGTGAAATAACATAACAGTGCATGGAATTAAGCGACAGGGGATCTCCCGAGATACCGTCTCATAGTCCCAAAAGTAAATATACAGGGAGAACTCCCGAGGTACCGCCTCGTAGTCTAAAAGTAAATGTACAGGGGGATCTCCCGAGATACCGTCCCGTAGTCCCAAAAGTAAATATGTAGGGGGATCTCCCGGGATACCATCACGTAGTACCAAAGTAAATACACAGCGCAATCAATTACAAACGATAAGTACAATAAGAGAAATCTACAGCCTAGACTAAGTACAAGTCGGGAAAGAAGCATGAATTCAATAGGCATGCTGCAAAGAGTTCAATTAAGCAAATAAGGCACGTAGACATGTTATTTTAAGCTAACAGAGTAACTACACATGCTAGTATATTCAAATAAGGTGGAAACATGGACATTTTCAGTAATAATCGGGTTTTTAACAAATATCCCGTGTACGCACTCATCACCTCGCGTACATGGCGCTCACATAGTAAAATCAGCACCAACTCCGAAGGGAGTTTTCCCCATACAAGGTTAGGCAAGCCATTTACCTCAAACCAAGCTCAATCAATCCATAATAATGCTCTTTCCATGAATATCCGGCTCCGAATGGCCCAAATCTAGCCAAAATCAATTACATACCATAAATATAACTATAAGAATTAATCTAGTTCACGAAAACAAAGCTAAAGCAAAGAATTGGAAAATCTCCCTAAAAAGCCTCCCGGGCCCATGTCTCGGAATCGAGTAAACGTTACCAAATATGGACACCCATTCACTCACGAGATCACTCGTACTAAAATTATCCAAATCCGATGTCTAAATCCAACTCAAAACTCAGAAATTCGGTTGGGGAACTTTTCCCCCATTCTCCCAACTTTCTCACTCAAATTCCTTAATTAAATGAAGAAAACAACAATATATTAATGAAATATGATCAAAATCAAGTTAGGAATCGTTACCCCAAAGCTCTCTCTGAATATCTCTCAAATAATCGCCAATTTCCGAGCTCCCAAGTCCAAAAATAGAGAAATGAATCAAACCCTAAAATTTTCCCTTTTCTGTCTAGGAAATTCGCTCATGCGCCCTATTCATCGCACTTGCATCACCGCACTTGCGGAAATTCCATCGCAGGTGCGGAAATGACTTAAGGGACCTGGGATCGCTTCTGCGAGAAAGTGGTTGCACCTGCGCGTGTGCACCTGCAGTCTCTCTTCGCACGTGCGTTCCAGGGTCGCATATGCAGGCATCGCAGATGCGGAATATTACCTCGCACCTGCGATCCCTGAGCTCCTCCTTCCAAACCGCTTCTGCGCCTGATCTTCCGCACGTGCGAGTCCGCACCTACGGTTCCCCAGCCGCAGATGCGAAAACACCAGCAACCAGAAATCTTTAGCAATTGTATAAGTCCAAATTGCAACCCCTTGAGCATCGAAAACACATCCGAGGCCCCTGGGACCTCAACCAAACATACCAACCAATCCTAAAACACCATACGAACTTAGTCGAGCCTTCAAACCACATCAAACAACGCTAAACTCACGAATCATCCTCCGATTCAAACTTAAAGAACTTAGAATTTTCCAGATTCGATAACCGATGCCGAAACCTATCAAACCACATCCGATTACCCCCAAACTTTGCACACAAGGCATATTCAACCCTACAGAACTATTCCAACTTTCGGAATCAGATTCCGACCCCGATATCAAAAATTCCACTACTGGTCCAAAACTCTAAAAATTTAACTTTCGCCATTTCAAGCCTAAATGAGCTACAGACCTCCAAAACACAATCCGGACACGCTCCGAAGCCCAAAATCACCCAACGGAGTTAACGGAATCAACGAAACTCCATTATGAATTCATCTTCACACAATTCAAATTACAGTCCGAATCCTAAAGCTTAAGCTTCCCGTTTAGGGACTAAGTGTCCCAAAATACTCCAAAAACCAAAACGATACCTCCCAGCAAGTCATAATAGCAGAAAAAGATACAAGGGAAGCAGTTAATAGTGGATCAGGGCTATAATTCTCAAGATGACCAGCCGGGTCGTCACATCCTCCCCCTCTTAAAATAATCATTCATCCTCGAATGAGTATAGAGACATACCTGAAGCTGTGAAAAGATGAGGATAACGGTTGCGCATATCCTATTTGGTCTCATAAGTCGCCTCCTCGGCCGGCTGACCCTGCCACTGAACCTTTATTGATGCAATGTTCTTTGACCTCAGTTTCCAAACCTGCCTGTCCAAAATAGAGCATTGAAATATGAAATACTGGATGAACTCCTTCTAGGCTGAGAGGTAAGGCAAGCTCATAAGCAACCTCCCCAACTCGCCGCAACACCTCAAAGGGGCCAATAAACCTTGGGCTCAGCTTGCCCCTACTTTCGAACCTCATAACGCCCTTCATAGGCAAAACCCAAAGCAGGACCCGCTCTCCAACCATGAATGCAATAGCGCGAACCTTCCGGTCTGCATAACTCTTGTTTCTTGCCTGGCCTGTGTGAAGTCTGTCCTGAATCACCTTTACCTTCTCCACGGCATCCTGAATCAAGTCCATACCCAATAATCCGGCCTCGCCCGGCTCGAACCAACCCACTGGGGACCGACACCGCCTGCCATACAGAGCCTCATACGGTGCCATCTGAATGCTGGGCTGATAACTGTTGTTGTAGGCAAACTCTTCAAGTGGCAAGAAGTGATCCCAAGAACCTCCAAACTCCATCACACACGCACGGAGCATATCCTCAAGAATCTGAATAGTGCGCTTGGACTGCCCGTCCGTTTGAGGGTGAAAAGCTATGCTTAACTCCACCCAAGTACCCAACTCCTACTGTACGGCTCTCCAGAACCACGATGTAAACTGTGTGCCCCGGTCAGAGATGATAGATATCGGTACGCCATGAAGTTTGACAATCTCATAAATGTAAATTCGAGCCAGTTGCTCGGAAGAATAGGTAGTCATCACAGGAATGAAATGAGCTGACTTGGTCAGCATGTCCACAATCACCCAAACTGCATCAAACTTCCGCTGAGTCCGTGGGAGTCCAATAGCGAAGTCCATAGTGATCCACTCCCATTTCCACTTCGGAAATCTCTATCTTCTGAAGCAACCCACCCGGTCGTTGATGCTCATACTTCACCTGTTGGCAATTTAGGCACCGCGCCACATACGCCACTATATCCTTATTCATCCTCCTCCACCAGTAATGCTGCCTCAAGTCTTGATAAATCTTTGCGGCACCTGTATGAATAGAGTACCATGAGCTATTAGCCTCCTGAAGAATCAACTAACGCAAACCATCTACATTAGGCACACATAGCCTGCCCTGCATCCTCAATACGCCATTATCCCCAATAGTGACCTCCTTAGCATCACCGTGCTGGACCGTGTCCTTAAGGACAATAAGATGAGGGTCATCATACTAACGCTCCCTGATACGATCATAAAGAGAAGACCGAGAGACCACATAAACTAATACTCGAGTCGGCTTAGAAATATTCAATCTCACAAACTGGCTGGCTAAGGCCTGAACATCCAACGCCAATGGCCTCTCTGCTGCTGATAGATATGTTAAACTCCTTAAACTCTCTGCCCGACGACTCAAAGCATCGGCCACCACATTGGCCTTCTGCGGATGGTACAAAATGGTAATATCATAATCCTTAAGCAGCTCTAACCACCTCCTCTAACGCAAATTAAGATCCTTCTGCTTGAACAGATGCTGCAAACTTCGGTGATCAGTGTAGATCTCACAAGGAACGTCGTACAAATAGTGCCTCCAAATCTTCAAGGCATGAACAATAGCTGCTAGCTCAAGGTCGTGGACAGGATAGTTCTTTTCATGCAGCTTCAGTTGTCTGGACGCGTAGGCAATCACCCTATGATCCTGCATCAACACCGCACCGAGGCCAACTCGCAACGCATCACAATAAACTATATAAGACCCCGAACCTAAAGGCAATACCAATATTGGGGCTGTAGTCAAAGCTGTCTTGAGCTTCTGAAAGCTCTCCTCACACTCCTCTGTCCACCTGAACGGAGCACCCTTCTGGGTCAGCCTGGTCATAGGTGCTGCAATAGAAGAAAATCCCTCAATAAACCGACGGTAATACCCCGCCAAACCAAGGAAGCTCCGGATCTCTGTCACTGAGGACGGTCTGGGCCAACTATGCACTGCTTCCGCCTTCTTCGGATCCACCTTGATCCCCTCACTCAACATAATATGACCCAAGAATGCCACAGAATCTAACCAGAACTCACATTTTAAGAACTTTGCATACTACTTCTTTTCTCTCAAGGTCTGAAGCACTGTCCTCAGGTGCTGCTCATGATCCTCCCGAGTTCGGGAATACACTAGAATGTCATCAATGAATACGATGACTAAAGAATCAATATAGGACCGGAACACACTGTGCATCAAGTGCATAAAGGCTACTGGGGCATTGGTCAGCCCAAATGACATCACAAGGAACTCGTAATGGCCATACCGAGTCCTGAAAGCTGTCTTTGTGATATCTGGCTCCCGAATCTTCAACTGATGATAACCTGAATGCAAGTCAATCTTGGAAAATACTTTGGCACCCTGTAACTGATCAAATAAGTCATTGATACGAGGCAATGGATACCTGTTCTTCACTGTAACTTTGTTCAGCTAGCGATATTCAATACACATACGCATAGAACCATCCTTTTTCTTCACAAACAAGGCAGATGAACCCCCAAGGTGACACACTGGGCCGAATGAAGTCCTTATCAAGCAACTCCTGCAACTGCTCCTTCAAACCCTTCAACTCAGGAGGAGCCATATGGTATGGAGGAATAGATATGGGCTAAGTGCCCGACAACAAATCAATGCCAAAATAAATATCTCTGTTGGGCAGCATGCCCAGAAGATCAGCTGGGAACACATCTGGATAGTCTCTCACTACTGGAACTCACTCAAATGTAAGGGTATCAATACTGACATCTCTCACATAAGCTAGATACGCGTCGCACCCCTTCTCAACCATTCGTTGAGCCTTAAGAAATGAAATAACTCTATGGGGAGTATACTCTACGGTACCTCTCCACTCTAATCGCGGTAAGCCTGGCATAGCCAGTGTCACGGTCTTAGCGTGACAATCAAGAATAGCATAATGAGGCGACAACCAGTCCATGCCCAAGATAACATCAAAATCTACCATGCTGAGTAATAATAAGTCAGCTCTGGTCTCAAAACCACTAAGAACAATCAAACACAATCGATACACGCGGTCCACAATAAGAGAATCTCCCATAAGAGTAGACACACAAATAGGGGAACTCAAAGAATCCCGAGATACGCGCAAATGTGGGGCAAAATAAGAGGACACATATAAATATGTAGATTCTGGGTCAAATAATACCGACGCATCTCTATGACAGACTGGAACAATACCTGTAATGAAGGAGTCGGAAGCAACTGCCTCCGTACGAGTTGGAAGAGCATAATACCTAGCCTGCCCCCCTAGGGCACCTCCTCGACCTCCCTGACCTCCACCTCGAGCTGGCTAAGCAGGTTGGGCGGTAGCTGGTGCTGGAATCATAGCCTGAGGACCCAGTGGAGCACATGGTGGTTGAGAAGTCTATGGAGGTGCAACCCTCCTAAGTTTGGGGCAATCCCTCACCATATGGCGGGTGTCGCCACACTCAAAATAACCCCTCGAAGGGCGTGGCTGGTGTGACTGACTCGGGCTAAGTCTGCTGGACTGGCCGCTAAAAGTACCTCGAGCAGGAGGCGCACTAGATATTAGAGGTGCATAATAAGGCTCATGGGGCCTAGAAGGGGCTAGAACACCACTGGCGGCTGGAAGAGTTGAATGAACGGGTCGGCTCACATAACCCCTACCATGGCGAGCTGCTAGGGCATGAGCTCTAGAATAAGAACCAGTCTCTCGATACCTCTTGGCCTCTCTATCCTCTCGGTCCCGGGCACACATACCCTCCAATCTCCTAGCAATACTCACAACTTGCTGGTAAGGAATATCCATCTCCATCTCCCTGACCATACTAATCCTGATACTTGGGTGGAGTCCCTCAATAAATCATCGAACCCTCTATCGAACTGTGGCAACCAAGGCTGGTGCATGTCGGGCCAAATCACTGAAGCGGACTGCATACTCTGACACAGTCATAGTACCCTGGCGCAGCTTCTCAAACTCCACGCAACATGAGTCCCTAAGGCTATGAGGTACATACTCTCTCAAAAACATGTCCGAGAACTGAGTCTATGTAAGTGAAGCTGCCTCATCTGGACTACTCAACTCATAAGCACGCCACCACTGATAGGCTGCTCCTCTAAGCTGGAAAGTGGTAAAAGAAACCCCACTCGTCTTCGCTATACCATAGTACGGAGAATATGATGAAACTCTTCCAGAAAAACCTGAGCATCATCTTAGCCAATTCGCTGAAGGTAGGTGGGTGGTACTTCTTGTACCTCTCAAGTCTGAGCTGCTTTGCCTCAGAAGCGGCTGTCCTAGTCTCATGCCGAACCGGGGCTACCAGCGACATAGGAATGAACTCTGGGGCCTGATCAACCTGAACCCTCTACTCAAGAGTATGGGCTGCAGGGGTCTGTGCCCCCCTCCCCCGGCCTGAGATGTGGCGGGAGCTAACGGAATCAATCCAGCCTGAGCTAAGGTGCTGAACATGCTCATGAACTGGGCTAGAGTCTCCTGGAGGGCTGGTACAACAATAGGAACCTCCGGTGCCTGCCATCTAGCTGGAACTGCCGGGGGCTCCTCTGTCGCAGCTCGTGCGGGTGCTCTGGCTGCACCGCATGGCCGTACTCTACCCCGGCCTCGGCCTCTAGCGGCTCTAGTAGGGGGCGCGGGTGCCTGGTCGTCAGATCCTCCGGTGCGGGTCCTCACCATCTGTGAGAAAGAATAGAATAGAAAAGTTTTAGAATTTGATGCCAATAACTCGCATGACAAGGAATCAAAAAAAAGTATGTTTGTTCCTAACAGTTCCATAGCCTACCGAAGATAAGTACAGACGTCTCCGTACCGATCCGCGAGACTCTAATAAACCAGCTTGTGACTCACGACTCCTATGAACCTAGAGCTCTAATACCAACTTGTCACGACCCAATTTATCCCTTCGTGAGTTGTCATGGCGGCACCTAGTCTCTATGACTAGGTAAGCCTAATATTTTGCAGAAATGAGATAAAAACTTGAACATAAACCACTAACAGTAAAAAAATATCTAATAAGCAACTTAATGCCACTCGACATATAAATTATCACCTTTGAAATGTACCAAACAATTCCCAAAACCCGAAAACCCACAAGTTGCAAGCTACTACGAAATCTTAACTGTTCTATACATCATTTCTACAGTAAGAGGAAAAATAATGAACATAGGGGAATAGAGGGGGACTCCGAGGATCTGCGGGAGCGGGCAGATATACCTTGAAGTTCTCCGAAATAACAACAACTGCAACTAAAGACGAGGCTGGTAAATGGGACCTGAATTTGCACACGAATAAATATATGCAGGAAAGGGCGTGAGTACACCACAACGGTACCCAATAAGTGTCGAGCCTAACCTCGGTCGAGTAGTGACGAGGTCAGGTCAGGCCCACTGGTATATAATAATAAAAACAATAGGGGAATAAGCAATATAATAAGAGACTAAAGTTCAATAAAGGAAAGCACAATGAAATAACATAACAGTGCACGGAATTAAGCGATAGAGAATCTCTCGAGATACCGTCTCGTAGTCCCAAAAGTAAATATGCAGGGAGAACTCCCGAGGTATCGCATCGTAGTTCAAAGTAAATGTGCAGGGGGATCTCCCAGGATACCGTCCCGTAGTCCCAAAAGTAAATATGCAGGGGGATCTCCCGAGATGCCGTCCCGTAGTCCCAATGTAAATACACAGTGCAATCAATTACAAACGATAAGTACATCAAGATACATCTACAGTCTAGACTAAGTACAAGTCGGGAAAGAAGTAGGAATTCAATAGGCATGCTGCAAAGAGTTCAATTAAGAAAATAAGGCACGTAGACATGTTATTCTAAGCCAACAAGGTAACTACGCATGCTAGTATATTCAAATAAGGTGGAAACTGGGAAACTTTCAGTAAACATCAGGTTTTTCAACAAATAGTCCATGTACGCACTCGTCACCTCGCGTACATGGCGCTCACATAGTAAAATCAGTACCACCTCCTAAGGAGATTTCTCCCACACAAGGTTAGGCAAGCTACTTACCTCAAATCAAGCTCAATCAATCCGTAATAATGCTCTTTCCATGAATATCCGGATTCGAATGACCCAAATCTAACCAAAATCAATTACATACCATAAATACAACTATAAGAATTAATCTAGTTAATGAAATCAAAGCTAAAGCAAGAAATTGGAAAATCACCCTAAAAAGCCTCCCCGGGCCCACATCTCGGAATCGAGTAAAACTTACCAAATATGGACATCTATTCACTCACGATATCACTCGTACCAAAATTATCCAAATCCGATGTCTAAATCCCACTCAAAACTCAAAAATTCGGTTGGGAAACTTTTCCCCCATTCTCCCAACTTTCTCACTCAAATTCCTTAATTAAATGAAGAAAACAACAATAGATTAATGAAATATGATCAAAATCAAGTTAGGAATCGTTACCCCAAAGCTCTTTCTGAAAATCCCTCAAAGAATCACCAATTTCCGAGCTCCCAAGTCCAAAAATGGAGAAATGAATCAAATCCTCGAATGTTTCCCTTTTCTGCCCAGCAAATTCGCTCATGCGACCTATTCATCGCACCTGCTTCACCGCACCTGCGAAAATTCCATCGCAGGTACGGAAATGACTTAAGGGACCTGGGATCGTTTCTACGAGAAAATGGCCGCACCTGCGCGTGCGCACCTGCGGAAACTGGTTCGCTTCTGCGGTCTCTCTTCGCACCTGCGTGCCAGGGTCGCATCTGCGGGCATCGCAGATACGGAATATTACCTTGCACGTGTGATCCCTGAGCTCCTCCTTCCAAACCGCTTCTGCGCCTGATCTTCCTCACGTGCGAGTCCTCACCTGCGGTTCCCCAACCGCAGATGCGAAAACACGAGCAACCAGAAATCTTCAGCAATTGCATAAGTCCAAATTTCAACCTGTTGAGCATCCGAAACACATCCGAGGCCCCCGGGACCTCAACTAAACATACCAACCAATCTTAAAACACCATACGAACTTAGCCGAGCCTTCAAATCACATCAAACAACGCTAAAATCACGAATCATCCTCCGATTCAAACTTAAAGAACTTAAAAATTTTCCAGATTGGATAACCGATGCTGAAACCTATCAAACCACGTCCGATTGACCCCAAAATTTGCACACAAGTCATATTCAACCCTACAAACTTATTCTAACTTTCGGAATCAGAATCCGACTCCGATATAAAAAATTCCACTACCGGTCCAAAACTCCAAAAATTAGACTTTCGCCATTTCAAGCCTAAATGAGCTTAAGACCTCCAAAATACAATCCGGACACGCTCTTAAACCCAAAATTACCCAACGGAGCTAACGAAATCAACGAAACTCCATTATGGAGTCATCTTCACATAGTTCCGACTACGGTCCGAATCCTAAAACTTAAGCTTCTCGTTTAGGGACTAAGTGTCCAATAACACTCCAAAAACCAAAACGAAACCTCTCGACAAGTCACAATAGCAGAAAAAGATACGGGGGAAAGCAGTTAATAGGGGATCGGGGCTATAATTCTCAATACGACCGGCCGTGTCGCGGGTGCGTTGTAAATCGCGGGTGCGTTTTATGTAGCGCGATTCGCAATGTGTACAAAAATAAATAAATGTGCGACATCGCGACTTGTTCAAACAAATTTCATAAATACTAAAAGCAGTTAGAAAGTAAAAATGTACAATAGGTTTCAAATATGTATTAAATAAGATAATTAGGCCAATTATTAACAGTTGAGTGACCGTGCTAAAATCACGGAACTCGGGAGTGCCTATGTAATGACCCGGCCAGTTGTTTTGAATATTATAACCTCGTTCCCCCATTTACTGCACAATTTATGTCTTGCAATTGATTTATGACTTATCGGGTTAGTTGGTTCGGGTCCGGAAGGAACTCAGAGTGAAATAAGACACTTAGTCTCATAATTTAAAAATTTACGTTATAAAGTGGACAAGATATGGATCTATATGTAAATGACCTCGGATTTGAATTCTGATGGTTCTGTTAGCTCCGTTAGATGATTGTGGACTTAGGAGTGTGTCCGGAAAGTGATTTGGAGGCCCGTGGTAGAATTAGGCTTGAATTGGTGAAATTGGAAATTTGGCGATTTCGGTCGGCAGTGAAAAATTTGATATCGGGGTCAGAATGGAATTCCAGAAGTTGGAGTAGGTTCGTAGTATCATTTGTGATGTGTGTGCAAAATTTGAGGTCTTTCGGACGTGGTTTGGTTGGTTTCGGCATCGGTTGATGAATTTGAAAATTTAGAAGTTCTTAGGCTTAAATCCGAGGGTAATTTGATGATTTGATGTTGTTTTGAGTGATTCAAAGGTTTGACTAAGTTGGTATGTTGATATATGACTTGTTGCTATTTTTGGTTAAGGTCCCGAGGGGCTCGGGATGATTTCGGATGGGTATCAGGGGGTTTGGAAGTTGGAAAATGCAGTTGGAAGATGTTGGTGTAAGGCTACTGGTGTGGCCGCACCTGCGGATGGTGATCCGCAGGTGAGATGATCGCGGGTGCGGATGGCAAATCGCGGGTGCGGAAAATGGAGGCCTGACATTGAGCGCAGGTGCGGAAGAGAGGATCGCACCTGCGAGCCCACAGGTGCGAAGCTTGGCGTCTAAGTGACTTTCGCAGATGCGCACCTAGGACCGCATATGCGAGTCCGTAGGTGCGAGAAAGGGTCCGTAAGTGCGGAATCCCTGGGGCAGATCCTATATATCACACTTCGTGAATTGTGGTGCATTCTTCACCATTTCTATCTGGTTTTGGAGCTTTTAGGAGAGTTTTGAAGAGGGAATCAAGGGGGTTTCGTTGAGGTAAGTTACTTGAGCCCCAATACTTGTATATATGGTGATTTTCCGTTGTTTAATTATGGTAATTAGTGAAAATGAGGGGTTAGGGCTTGGAATATTTGGAGAGTAATTTAAGTATTTGAAGGACCAAACGATGTCGGATTTTGATGAATTTGGTATGGTTAGACTCGGGAGAGGTCAAGGTTTATTATTTTTCCATTTTTGACTGATTTCGAGATGTGGGCCCGGGGGCGGGTTTTGTCCGGTTTCGGATTTTTTTGCATATTTTGTAGTTTTATTGTGGAATTCGATTCGTTGGCCTATGTTGATGGTATTAATCTGATTATGGTTAGATTTGTAGCTTTTGGAGACCGAGTCGAGAGACGAGGGCATCCCGTAGTAGGATTTTACGCTGTTAAGGTAAGTAACAGTTTTAACTCTGGTTTTGAAGGTATAAACTCAGAGATTTGACATCACATGATGGTTTGGAAGTGATACCCACGCTAGGTGACGAGCGTGTGGGTGTGCACCGCGAGGGATTGAGACTTGGTCCGCCCCGTGAGGCTGTGAGGCCTACTGGCTATTATGTGTGGTTATGTGTTTATTTGTTGTTGAACTTGTTTGCCTTCATGTTAGAGATCACGCTTAGGCTTTATTCACGCTCACATTATTTGTACTCAGTCATAAAAATTATTGTACCTGTTTACCTCAGTCTCTATTATTTGCTAATATGCGGTGATACTTGATGTGGGCTGTGTTCCCTTATTTGTTGGTGTTGATGAGGCTAGTGAGGTACATGATTGACTAAGGCCGAGGGCCTGGTTGTGAAGATATTAATACCATAGCGCGTGAGTTGTCCGCGTAGCACGTGAGTTGACCATGTGGGTCCAGGTATTGATACCATAGAGCGTGAGTTGTCCGTGCTTAGCGCTTGGGCTTTGGGAGCCCCTCCGGTGTCCGTACACACCCCCAGTGAGCGCAGAGTGTTGAGTGTTTTGAGTATTGATTGATGAGTGCGAGTGATGAGTGATGGAGTGGTACTGCTGTGAGGTTGTATTTATTTGTGTTGTTGCTGCATTTATCTATTAAACTTCTTTGTGGCATTTGCTGAGTTATGAAATTTACCTGCTTATTTCTGTATATATTTTAAATTGTGAAAAATAAATAATTGGACTGTTTTACTTAGCTCGTCACTATTGCTCAGTTCCTTAGTTATTTCTGCTACTTGCTGAGGTGGTTGTACTCATGCTACACCCTGCACTTTATGTGCAGATTCAGGTGACTTACAACGCGACGATCGTTGAGTTCAGGCCGGCTATCTGTGGAGATTGCAAGGTAGCTGCTAGCGTCCGCAGGACCTTGTCACTCCTTTTATCATTTCTTCTGCTGGATTGTATTAACAGTTAGACAGTTTCATTTCTTAGTTCATAGATTTAGACGCTCGTGACTTAGTGACACCCCGATGTTTGGGGCTCGTTTCCGTATTTCTAAAATTATATTTAAAGTTGATTTCGTTTATGAGAAATTCAAATGTTGAAATGCTTTATTAAATTCTATAATTGGTTTAGTAGTAATATTTTAGGGAATCGGCTTGCCTTGTAATACGATAGGCGCCATCACGACCATGGTTAGATTTTGGGTCGTGACAGCCTCACACTTCTCCCGCATTAACATAATTCCTTACCCCGGTCTTCTGTGTTCGTAGACCATAAATAAGAGTCAATTTCCTCGATTTGGGATTTAAAATAAACCGGTGACTTGGAATACCGCAAAAATA
This sequence comes from Nicotiana otophora, assembly GCA_000715115.1. Lineage (NCBI taxonomy): Eukaryota > Viridiplantae > Streptophyta > Magnoliopsida > Solanales > Solanaceae > Nicotiana > Nicotiana otophora. The sequence continues at coordinate 20,378 of AWOL01S0039154.1, read as the reverse complement.
TTCCAAGTGGCGACTCTGAATAAATAAATAATTCCATTTTGAAAAATATCACTTTAATTGGAAAAACTCCCCATTACCCTAACCCTTCGGGAAAAATGAGGTAACAGCTCTGACGACTCTGCTGGGGAAACGAACCCAGAATCTCTGGTTCAGGATTCAGAATTCGAGCTTAGAATAAATAAGATACTTGACTTTTGTTGATTATTTGATTTTTACGTGTTTGAGCCTAATGTTCTAAATGCGCTTTTTACCGCTTTGATATTGCTTGAACTGTATATAAAACTGTTACGAAACCCTTCTTCTCTCCGAGTCTTCTAAATCTTTTGGGAAGTGCACGCTGGCATGACTTCTTTTCTATNTTACATGATTGGGCCTAATGTGCTAAATACTGCTTTTTACTGCTTTGACATTGTTTGAACTATATGTAAAACTTTTACGAAACCCTTCTTCTCTTTGAATCGTCTAAATCTTCTAGGAAGTGCACACTGGCGTGACTTCTTTTCTGTTAGTATCATACCCTAATTTAGAACGAGGATCAGATCAGTTACAAAGCATGATGATCTTTTAGTTACAGGTACGTTGCCCCCCCCCCAACTCGAGTTGTCCGCTCGGGTAAGCTAGGTCTAGAACAATACACCCAGAATTTAAACTTAAAATGACATAACCTCATGCCGGATCCCTCGTAAGTACGTTTGTTTGCATCACATGCATTTGACTTTGGGGACTCAACACAAGGGTAGGGTCCGTCTAGGACAGGTGTACCCAAATTATAAGACCATCATGATGCATCTTACGTGCTACTTGTATATTTGTTTGTTCGGTTTGCATGTTGATTGGCTTCTAGAATAGGGAAAGAAAATCAAGAAAAACATGAGTGAGAAATTGACTCGGTTCCTGAAAATCCCGGTATTTGAAAAAAAAGGAAAATTCTGCCTAATTTTTAGAAGGTTGTCACAAATGAGTCCAAATTTTCAAAAATGACGTTTTCCCCCAGTCCTGAAAAACTGACAAACTACGCGGGTCTGATTCTCACCGGATGTGAGATACGTAGGCAAACTTCGTCGGTTCCGGCCCACAATGTTTTAAAAATTCAAAAATATTTTCCTTTACTTCCTCCTTTAGAAAAGTCTTTCTTTGATACCCTAATTATTTTTTTTAAAAAATCCAAAAATATTTTCTTTTAATTTCTTCTAAAAATCCAAAAAATATTTCTGAAGTTTTTCTTTCAAAAATTGAAAAGGAAATTAAAGATTCAAAAATATATTTTTTTCTTTAGAAGTCTTTCTTTCATAAACTCAAAATAAAAGTCCAAAAATCCAAAAAATAAAATATTTTCTTTCTTCTTTAGAACTTTTTCTTTTGAAATTCCCAAAACAAAAAAAATATAGAAGTTCAAAAAAATAATATTTTCTTCCTTTATAGAAGTCTTTCATTCAAAAAACAAAATCAACCAAAATTTAAAAATATGTTTGTTTTTCTTTTTTGGAAGTCTTTCTCCCAAAATTCAAAAAACAAAAACAAATCCAAAAGCCAAAAAAGTATTTTTCTTTCTTATGTAGAAGTCCTCTTTCGAAAAAAAAAAGAAAATAAATCGAAATCCAAAAATATTTTCTTTCTTCTTTATAATCTTTCTTTCGGAAATTAAAAAAATAATTATTAGTTTATTTTTTTTATTCCTGATCTTCCCGAACTACGCAAGATCTGATTCATATTGAACATGATACGTAGGTAACCTAATCGGGTTCGATCGAATCATCATAAAAAAAATGGGATGGAGGAATGGGAAGAAAGAAAAGAGAGACTATCAGAAAGAAAAGAGTGGGAAGAAAATGAAAAACCAAGGAGCGCGAGAAACAAAAAGTGAAGAAGAAAAGGGACCAGGAAGAGCGAACTTGGGATGATGCCAATATGACCTTCGTACCCTCGGAGTCATTTTAGAACCGATAACTATGACTAGGTGCATTGCACATAATGTGAGATTATCTTATGTTAAATGCCCGCACGCTAACGTGATGACTTCATTTTTTCCCTCTTTGTTATCTTCATTATAGAAGAGGGGTGGTTGGTTTGTGGTTCCTAAGTTGGTAACTCTTCCTACAACATAAAGTCGAAAGGCAATGGCAAACGACAACGAAATTGAGTTGGTTGATACTGGTTCCTAAAAGCAATTGGTTGAACAAGACACTAGGTTGGTTGAAGAGGTAAGGATGTTAAGACAACACATGGCGGATATGTATTAGGCTTGGATGACTGGGAAGGTACCACCCCCGCCACAACGTAGCTTCACAGATGCTACCCTCACCCAAGCCCCGGCCATATTGTCAGATGATCCACCATATTCTCCAGATTTTTCCGCTTATCATAACTTTCCTAACCTCCCTAGTAGCTCCATTGTTCGTCCTCCAACTACATTTCCCAAAAATATCCCTCATGTCATGTCCACTATTCCTATCATCACAACTTCTCAATAACCCCTCCCCAGGTCCAACAGTGAACACCAGTTCAAACCTCATGATACCCAATACTACCCCCCAGAGGTGGTCCACCAGGCCCCAGACTCGTATAATCGTAACCCTCAGAATGAGCCTTATGTTGAAAATGAAAAGTCCATAGGAAAAGAAGGGCGGGATGAGATATCCAGAAAGCTGAAAGACATAGAAAAGTTCTTAAAGAACATGCAAGGGATGGGAAATCAGACTAACATGTCTTAAAATAACTTGTGTATGTTCCCTGATGTTCATCTGTCCGCGGGGTTTAAAATGGCAAAGTTTAACTTGTATGATGGGTGTGGAGATCCAGTGGCCCACCTGAGGGGTTATTGCAGTGAAATGAGAAGTGTTGGCGGGAAAGATGAGTTGTTGATGGCATATTTCAGTGAGAGCTTGAGTGGGACAGCCTTGGAATGGTATACTTGTCAAGATGTGAGTAAGTGGTATGCCTAGGATGACATGGCTCAAAATTTTGTTCGACACTTTCAGTATAATATAGACATTATCCCAGACCGTTCCTCCCTATCTAAGATGAAAAAGAAACCCGAGGAAAGTTTTAGGGAGTTTGGGCTCAGATGGAGGGAACAAGTTGCTCAGGTCAGTCCCCCCTTTGATGAAGAAGAAATGGTTAAGATTTTTCTACAAGCTCAAGGACCCACCTACTTCAGTCATTTGATCCCGGCTTTAGGTCAACCTTTCACTGACGTGGTAAAAATTGGGGAGATGGTAGAAGAAGGAATCAAGTTAGACAAAATCATGAGCTATGATGCATTGAAAGGTAATACAGAAGATATTTAGAACATCTCTGTAAGTTTGGGTAGAAGAAAGAGAAATAGAAAAGATGTTGTTGAGCCTCGTCAACGACAAGATCCAGCGGGCGTTCTTGCTCAACGCTTTCAGCCTCAACATCGACCCCATGAATATCCCTGTATTTCAGATAATCCTCCCCAATGCTACTTCTCTCCACAAAATCCCTAAAGTCATACCTCACCCTCCCAGTACTCTATCCACAATGCACCACCATATGCTCCACATCCACCAGACCCGCAATGACCTGCACCACCTCCACAAATGTCTTACCCACTTCTACAAGCATATCAACCATCTACCCGCAAGAGGTTTCAATCGAATCCTGAGTACAAACTAAAAAGGTAGCAATAAAAGGAAAAATCTTTCACTCTGATTGGAGAATCATATGCCAGTTTGTTCCAAAAGTTGAGGCAATTGGACATGTTGAAGCCGATTCAGATAAAAATGCCAAACTCCCTTCCAAAGAATTTTGATCATTCTCAAAGGTGTGCATATTGCTATGATGCCCCGGGGCACAGCATAGAAAAGTGTTGGCATCTGAAAAGAGCAGTCCAGAAGCTTATTGATGCAGGTGACATTACCGTACAAAATCCAAACGCATCGGATACTATCCAAAGTCCTTTGTCTGTTCATAATGAGACGCATATGGTGGGTATGATTTGTGTTGAAAAGGAATATGAGAACTCTTCTAAGCTCCTTGGAGGGCCACTTGCCGCAAAGTTTTCAGCGCTATCAGTTTCGGTTCTAGAAGTTGATCTTAAGAACGAGTCGGCAAAAGGGACCCAAAAGCTATTTGCTGAGGTCAATGTGATTGCAATTGGTAATGGTCTTGGTAATATTGATGTGGAACTTAGTGGCTAAGATGTTGAGCTTGGTAATTGGAAAGACACTCCTTTCTTGGCTAGCCAGGGAGGAGTTTTGGTGGTTTATTTTGTTGTCATTTCTATTTGTTCGGGTTATTTCAGGGTTGTAATCCGGATATTGTCTTGTGACCGAAACCCTTCTATCCTTTCATTTTGCCTAGTTCGTTTAGTCATAGTAACTCGTTTAGTGTTATCTAGGTTTGCTCCTGGGTTATAACCATAGTTCATTTTGCTTGTTTTGTTGTTCAAACCCTTTTACCGTTTGTCTAATGCAATCTCCTATTTTTCTGTTATTTCCCATCAATTTATGTTTAGCTCTCTTTTTCTTTTATAGTTCTTTTCATGGTGACTCTAGTGACATGATATGCACGTGGAATTCTCAGCATGGTCTTAAAAGTTAGTCTAATCATGAAACAATGAAACAATGTTTGCAGATAACAGGGACATTTGAGGGAAATAAGTAAAAATTTGGACATTTTGAGATCATTTAAAGCCCGAATTGTGTGAAACTAGGGCAGATAGTTTGGAAAGTTAATAGGATGACAAGAATTTGTTACAAGAGAGTGCGTCCCAGATAATGTGAATCAAGCAACTTTGAGTTCGGGTATCCAGTGTGAAGAAGAAATCACCCAACGAGAGTTCTGTACTTGACAAGGCACTAAATAAAATGGAAGGCATATCAGTGATATCAATGCCGATGCTGCAAAGGAAATGTTATGCATGATCTTCATATTCCATTCTCAAGTTGCGTGTGTCGTACTTGGCATTTTTAGAGATTGGGAGGCCCTCTTTCAGCCACCCAAATACTTTGTACCCTTTGTTACCCCTTTTGAACATGTGTTATTTTCTTTGACCACCCTATTTTGGAATCAAGTTTAGAGTCAAACGTAAAAAAAATGAAATGGAAAAAATGAAAAACAAATTCATACCCCAAGAGTAAAAACTGGGGCAACTCTTAGAAAGTTCAAAACATAAAAGAGAGAACAGTCAAAGTTCATGCCCCCAGAAAATAAAAGCTGGGGCAACTTGTTTTGAAAACAAAAAGAAAAAATAGAAGAAAGAAAGAAAAAATGAGAAAAAAGAGAAAACAAAAAAGACAAAGAAAAAGAAAGAAAGATGAAAAAAAATAGTTAGGTCAGATGTTTGAACTACGTTCGACCTGATTCTTGTTACCGCAAGATACGTAGGCAGCCTTAGGGTTCGGTCGCACCAAATAAATTATTTCATAATCCCACGAAGTTAAGAGTGGGGCAATTTTTCTTAAAAATTCCATCTCAAAAAGGAAAAAAAAGAAGAATTGTTTTTTTCAAAATTCCTCACTTCAAAAGAAACTGGGGCAGGAGTTTTATTTTCTATAAAAGACGGTTCCAAAAGTTATAAAGTTATACCCCATTTTGTCTTAGTTTGAATTTGAGCCTTCATGACTTTCTTTCTTTCTTTCTAACCCTGTCCAAAAGCCACATTATAGTCCAAAAAAGACCTTCGAGATAATCTTTGAGAGTGCTGAGTTAGACATGCCAAAAACATATGATATTTTTACCATGGTTAATGCCTTGTCATCTGCAAAATCAGAGGAAATAAGAAGAAAAAAATAAAAATGAGAGAGTCTTATCGGTGAAAACCTTAACAGGCACCATAAGACGACGGTGAGTTGAGAGAAAGAACAAAATGAGAGAGGCTTGTTGGTGAAAACTCTTCGGGCACTACGAGTCGAATAAGGATCATGAATCAGATTGGATAATCGGAGCATTGAAGCCCAGTTTCACGGCTTAGAGGTACAATAAGAGTTGAAGATCAGACTTGCGTGACAGATCACGCCACTTGATACAAAATGCATGTCATAGTTATTACAGTTGGTATCCACATTTGATAAGCTTATACTTGGTAATTTTCTTGTTAGATGTCATTTATTTCCATTGTCCCCTTTCTCTGTTTTTCTTGCTTTGTTTAAGTCCTCTTGACTCTGTTTTGTCAGAACAAGTGAGAAATGACTTCAAAATTGCTACTAGCTTTCCAATTGCATAAACCAGATTTTGGCTATCCCATCAAAGTGGCATAAGTCAGGAAAGAGCAATATGCGTACCGAGTTGGCGACAATTGACGTGCTTTTTGATTCATGTGAAATGTAAAGGTTCGGTAAATATCAATTCATGAGGACAATGCAAGAGATAGAAGGTATTGGTTCTGAACAGATCAGAGGCATTTTCTGTGGCAAGGGTTGACAGATAAAGTGGTTAGCCAATAACAATCAAGGTCTTCCAAATTGAAATCAAAGTTATCATGACAAGTGTAGGAGCAGTCGCCCTCAAGATCAAGGCCACAAACCAACCACCATGTTTTAAACTCACAAGTTTTCTTTGTTTGAAACAAGGATGAAGACTATGTCCAAATCAAAGCTTGGAAGCTTGAAACTTTCGGGTGTCGTGCCTAGATTTTGTCAGCACAAAGGCTATTTGAGAAGGTTTTTACCTGTTAGAAATCTTTCATAGTTGAAAAGAACCGTACCTCCTAGGCAATCTCCCTAGTCGGAAGAGTCTTTAGCTTTCTTTAAGTTCAGGATCCCGCCTGGAGAATATGGTTAGTCTTTAATTCTCTTAAGTTGTTAATCTTAGTTTTCCTTTAGTTCATGGGCCCTGCCTGGAAAATAGGGCAAGTTTTTAGTTCTTAGTTGTTAATCTTTTGCGCTTCTTAAGTTCAGGGGTCCCGCCTGAAAAATAGGGTCAGTTTTTATTCTAGTCATGCTCAGTTTATAGTTTTCCTCAGGCTCAATCTCACATCTAGGAGATGCACTTCCTAGTTTGAGTTATTCAGTTTCTAGGAGATGCACTTCCTAGTTCAAGTTTCATCCTTAGGAGACGCACATCCTAGTTTGTATCATTCAAGTTTCACCCATAGGAGACGTACTTTCTAGTTTGGGTCGTTCAAGTGTTACCCCTAGGAGATGCACTTCCTAGTTTGGGGCATTCAGATTTTATTTTTAGCAGACGCATTTGTTAGTCAAAATTTTCTTGGTTTTACTCACATGAGACGCACATCCTAGTCGAGTCTCTAGTTTTAGTCTCATCATTGCATCCTTCATCGATAGCATAGGTGATTTACAGATTTGCTAACAACTCACAAATCTTCCTAGTGTAAATTGGGGCAGAAAATTTTGTTTGTTTTGTTTGTTTTGATTGCAGGCACCCACCTAGAGAACGAGTGTCAATATTTAAGAAATCAGTTTAAGTTCAAATCAGAGAAACATCAGGAGCCTGCGTGAAGAGCAGGGTCAACTTTTAATTTTCAAGCTCAAGTTAGAGAGACATCAGGAGCCCGCCTGAAGAACATGGTTAACTTTCAATTTTCAAGTTCAAGTTAGAGAGGCATCAGGAGCCCGCCTGAAGAACAAGGTTAAGTTTCAATTTTCAAGTTCAAGTTAGAGAGGCATCATGAGCCCGCCTGAAGAATAGGGTTAACTTTCAATTTTCAAATTCAAGTTAGAGAGGTATCAGGAGCCCGCCTGAAGAATACGGTCAACTTGTCAATTTTCAAATTCAAGTTAGAGAAACATCAGGAGCCCGCCCGAAGAACAGGGCTAACTTTCAGTTTTCAAGTTCAAGTTTGAGGCAGCAGGATCGCTCCTGAAGAATAGGGTTAACCTCTAGTTTTTTAATTCAAATCAGAAGTAGCACGAGCCGCCTGCAGAACAAGGTTTGCAAGCTCAAGTCTACCGTAAGTTCAAGTTTATTTCAAGTGCAAGCAGCAGTGTGCCCGCCTGAAGAATAGGGTCAACTTCCAATTTTCTTCAAATTCAAGTCAGCAGGATGCCCACCTGAAGAATAGGGTGAATTTTCAGTTTCATGTTGAAGGATCAAATGGAGAATCAATGAAGATAAGATAAGAAGTAGAGAGGATCTTGCATTTTTTTTAAAATTATTTTTGTTGTAATTTTTGCTTTCAATTCATGATGTAACGCCAGGGACTGCGGACCGAAATCTCGAACGGTACCTCACTCGAATCCTTCATCCTCTCCACATACTCCATCACTTCATTCACTTCTGAACTATACGTGGCCTAATTCCTTTGTGGCCAAGGATATGTAAGCAGCTCAGATACCAGGGCTCGGTCACGATCTTTTGTCCATCTTCATTTTGGTTTGAATAAGTGTCAGGTCAGAAATCAATTACGTCGCTTACTTGATTCTTTGTTCAAAAACACTTCGTGTTTTCAAGTAAAGAGGGGCAGTTGTAAGCACGTAATTTTTTACCCGCGCAATGTTTAAAATTTTATTTTTTACCATTACTTTAACATAGTTTTCTCTACCTTTTTTATAACATTTAGAAACAATACCAAAAATATTTTCATTCTAATATATAATTCACTTTAATAGTCTACTCTTATTAACTAAAATTAATTATTATATTTTGGTAGTATTTTTATTTTTGTTCAATAAGAAAGAATTGAATTTGGGCCAATTGAGAGCTCATTTTTGGATTTTGGTGGCCCAGCAAGACAAAGGGCCATTCTTCCCAATCCCTTTTAGTCAAACCCTTTTCTCACCCATCCAAACCCTCCGTTAATCATATCCATTGATCTACTTTCATCCAAGGGTCAATACTCACTCCCCACTGCCATATAAAAACCAAATTAACACCCAAAAACCCTAAGCTAATTCACACGACCTTCAGCCGCAGACCACCCCAAACAAAACTTCATCTTCCTCACCTATAGCTCCATTCAAGATCAGCCACAAATAGACATAAAAGATGGACACTAAAACTCCATGAAAACCATCCAAGATTAGCTCCAAAAATCATCCCTCCATGGCCATGTAACCCAGCTCCAAAATCCCATTTTCACGGCCATGAAAACCGGCCAGAAACTCCCATGAAAACATCCTAAATCATCTCCTCTCCTTCGTCCAAAAAATCAGTTCCTTCTGCCACCAAAAACTCCAGCAAAACCCAGCTTCAAAAACACCATAAAAATAGCCCCGCACCCCATCCATTTTCCTCCAAATCTCAGCCTTCAAACACCATGACTGTGATGATCCAAAATATCATCTTTAAATTTAATAAGTAATTCTATGTTCCAAGACCTCAAAAATTACCATTTATCATTCCTCGAATTGTGTGCATAGTCCGTAAAATTTTCCGGAAAGTTTTCATGTAAAACATAGATTAAAATGTGAAATAGAGCTTTAAAACTCAACTGAGTTGACTTTGGTCAACATTTTTAACAAACAGACCCGGATCAGTATTTTGACAGTTCCTGTAGCTCCGTATCGTGATTTGGGACTTGGGCGTATGCCCGAAATTTAATTTGGAGTTTCCTAGCTCAAGTTATGACCATTTAACGGAACTAGCAATTTAAAGGCTAAAGTTTTCCAAGTTTGACCACGGGGTTGACTTTTTGATATCGGAGCCGGAATCCGATTCTAAAAATTTGAACAGCTCCGTTATGTAATTTATGACTTGTGTGCCAAATTTGAAGTCATTCCGGATTCATTTAATATATTTTGGCACGCGATATGCAAATTAAATAGTTTAAAACTCAAAGTTTGAATCGGTGTGTGAATTGTAATTTCAGCGTTGTTTGACGTGATACGAGGCCCCGAGTAAGTCCGTATTATATTATTGGACTTGTTGGTATATTCGTACGGGGTCCCGAGTACCCCGAGAGTGATACAGATTGAAATCGGATCAAGAATTGGACTTAAGCAAAATCTGAATTTTTCCTTCTGTTGTAATCGCACCTGCGAATTTTTGACCGTAGATGCGAGCTCGCAAAAGCGAGCCTTCCATCGCAGATGTGCCCAGGCGTGTCCAGGCTTCGATTGCAGAAGCGGACAACTTCTCGCAGAAGCGTGTCCGCAGATGCGCACCAAATCATGCAGATGCGGACATACGCTAGCAGCCCCTTTTTCGCAGATGCGAGATTCTCTCGCAAATGCGAACTCGCAAGTACGAGCTCAGGAACCATAGTTGCGGAAATGCCTGGGCAGTATATAAATCGAAGAGTCCGATATTATTTTCACATTTTGGTCATTTTGAGCTCGATTAAGGCGAAATTTTGGGCGATTTTCACGGAAAAAATTGGGGTAAGTATCATTATCCTATATTGATTATATTTTATGATTCCATACTCATTTACATCATGAATCCGTAAATTTATGGAAGAAAAATCAGATTTTTATAAAAGCTTTCAAAAACGAAAAGTTAAGATTTGAAGGTCCATTTGATAATTGGATAATTTTATATGGTTGAACTCGTATCGGAATGAGTGTTCGGATTTCGTGAGTTTTTTCGGGATTTGAGACGTGGGTCCCACTGCCGAATATTTAAATAAATTTTGGAATTAATTCCTTTGATTAGTATTGAGAATATCGAATTGTTTGTGAATAGATTTGACACTTTTGGAGGCAAATTCAAAAGGAAAAGCTGTGGTCGAATAATTTACTGGAATTTACAAAGCGAGGTAAGTGTCGTGGTTAACCTTGACTTGAGGGAATAGAACCTTTAAATTATTTGTTACGTGAAATACATGTGAACGACGTATAGGCGAGGTGACGAGCGTCTATACATTGTCAAATTAATTGTTTGCATAATTATTTGAAAATCCTAAATTTTTCTTAATATACGAATTAATTGTTATAATAAGTGTTTCTCTCTTATTCTTTGTCAAATATTAAATCTTGAATTCCTGCAATAATTGCTACATATTTATTTGGTTTATGTGCATTAATTGCTACTTGACATTTAGCATATTAAATATTAAACTACCTATTTTCTCTATGATTTTTATAATAAATTATTATTTGTCATTGTTTGGTTCATAAATAAATTATAATTATTGTATTTCTTGATGCTTAATAATTTCTCATTGGACGTGGTATTTATTGGAGTAAGTTTTATTACATTTATGAGTTGTTTAAAGTTATATTGGGGGAACGGGTTGCATGCCACAACAGAAATGAAAGTATATATATATATTGGGGGATCAGATTGCACGCCGCAATAGACTTATTTAAAAAGTCTCTCTCTCTCTCTCTCTCTCTCTCTATATATACTTGATTGAAATAAATATATGACAGACTTGATTAAAAGGAATATATTGAGAGAGCGGGTTGCACGCTGCAACAGAATTGAATGTGAATATATTGTGAGAGCGGGTTGCACGCTGCAACAAAATTGGATGAAATAATAATGGATTTTGACTGCTGAGTTGGCTTCAATTATTATAAATGAGTTACCTGATTTATTTCTATTATTTGTTGTTGTTATTAATATTGCGTACATGTTAATGCAAGTGAATCGCCTTAGCCTCGTCACTACTTTGTCAAGGTTAGGCTCAGCACTTACCAATACATGGGGTCAGTTGTACTGATACTACACTCTGCACTTCTTGTGCAGATTTCGGAGTTGGTCCCAACGGCGTGCCATAGACTTGCTCAGATTTCAGCTACTCGGAGGAGACTTGAGGTATAACTGCATGGCATCCGCAGTTCTGAAGTCCTTGTCTATTTTACTTTAGCTATGTGTTTATTTTCAGACAACTTTATTTTATTCAGGCTTTTATTTGTATTATTCTAGAAGCTCGTGCACTTGTGATACCAATTCTGGGATGGTATTTAGACATCGTTATTTTTATGGATTATTCACTACATTTCAGACTTTACTTCCGCATTTGTTCTTTGATTATTAATAAATTTAAAAATTATTTTAAAAATAGATAATATTATTCTAACGTTGGCTTGCCTAGCAAGTGAAATATTAGGCGCCATCACGATACGAAAGTGAGAATTTCGAGTCGTGACAATGACACACAGCTAAAATCAGTCCAAAACAACACCGAAAATGCAACTGAAAAACAGCCGCTAAAATTACCTTCATAATCTCAGAAAACAGCCACTAATAACCGGTGTTGCAAGGTCAGTCGAGGTGGTCGATTTTGCCGAGTTTCAAAAGTTTCGGTCATGGTCCCTTGTTCGAGTTTCCTATAATTGCGCCTGCTATTTTCAATTGTAAAAACGAAGACCATTATTTGATTGAAGAAAATTTGTTGCACAGAGGTTCAATCTTTACACTTATTTTATCTCCAGTTAATTTTGGTAGTTTAGTGAATGATTTTATTAATTTTGCTTTCATCTTTAGTTTGTCTTTCGTTCGGCACCGTGATTAGGTTTTTTGTTTTGTTGAGCTTACCGTGACTATGGACTCTCTGTTTTAATTTCCTTTATGAGTTTTGTTAGTCATTCTTTGGTTGCATTCATTCTTCTTGTCAAAGTTGTTATGCTGTTTTAATTATTTTGGGTGCTTTATCAATTGGATTCAGTGACAAATGAATTCTTACTTATCAACTGAATGGAGGGGTTTGAATTTTTAATGAAATAGATCACTATCTTGTCAGATTTAATTGAGTCAAAACTAGCTAAAATATGTTTGAGGTTAGGTGTTAATAAATTGTTTCCACTATATGGGCAGTGAGATCTTTTTTTGGTTTTTAAATTAGTGAAGTTCGATCTGTTTAGAATTTATTTAATTGGTTGTTTCAGTTAATTGGGCCTCTTAATAATTGGCCTGACAAGTGAGTAGTCCAAGGTCCCTTCTTTTGAAAATGAACTGGGTCGTTCAAGATTTGGCATGATATAATCTAGTTGACCCATTTCTCCTTTACTACCAATATTTTTGTGCTTGACTTCATGAATAGTTCCATAAATCATATGCATCTCCACAATAATTTCCATAAAGACCTTTACAATGAACTTCAAAGTAGTCGTAATAAACAAATCATGAATATACGTTAGATTGCTTTAGGCGCGATTAATAAATCACCGTGGCCATGGGTACGGTTCCCGTGGCATGGTCACGATACCTAAACCCCAACTCGAGTGTGCTTTTCACGTAACTCGACCATAACTTCAAATAATAATAAAAATTAACATGTTGTAAATCGCGGGTGTGCTTCATGTAGCGCGATTCATAATGTGTACAAAAATAAATGAGTGCGCGACATCGCGACTTGTTCAAACAAATTCCATAAATACTAAAAACGGTTAGAAAGTAAAAATATGCAATAGGTTTCAAATATGTATTAAATCAGATAATTAGAGCAATTATTAACAGTTGAGCGACCGTGCTAAAACCACGAAACTCGGGAGTGCCTCACACCTTCTCCAGGATTAACGGAATTCCTTACCCGGTCTTCTGTATTCGCAGACCATAAATAAGAGTCAATTTCCTCGATTTGGGATTTAAAATAAACCAGTGACTTGGGACACCGCAAAAATATTCCAAGTGGTGACTCTGAATAAATAAATAATCCAATTTCGAAAAACATCACTTTAATTGAAAAAATTTTCCATTCTCCTAACCCTTCGGGAAAAAGGAGGCGTGACAATCCTCACTCAATTAAAACCTAAGGGTCACCCTATTCCGAGTTCGAGCAAGTAGTCACTCGATTATAAAAACTACACTAGTCCGGTTTCGATCAAAATCCCTAAGCCTCTAACTTATGAACAAAACTTTCACAAGGCATAAAAGAAATAAAGACAAGTTCAAAAGGAAATAGATCATTATATATATGAATATTTACAAGGTCCGATCGGGATCCTATACAAAAAAATATCAAAAGTGAAAAGTCCTAAGGTTTCTGATCTCCTCCAGGGGCTGCTTCTTCTACATCGAGGTCCTCTCTATTTTCGGACCCGCTCTTGCTACCATCATCATCATCATCATCGAAAGTGGCCAGCACTCCGGCTTCGGCTTCATGCTCTCTAGCATTTGCTATCTCATTGGTAAGATCGAAACCCCGGGTATGAATTTCCTCGAGGGTTTCCCTACGAGATTGGTATTTGATGAGTTCAGCAATCCAATATGCTCGAGTTTGAGCGGACTCGGATGCATCTCTCGCCTGGACTTGAGCGACTTCAGCATCAGCCCGATAGACGGCCACGATCGCATCCGCCTCGACCTTTGCCTTTTCATCTTTAGATTTGGCCTTGGTAATTTAGAAGCCAACCGAGCCTCGAGCTCCTCTATTTTCCTTGCTTGAGTTGAGCTCTTCTCTTTCATGCCTTGAAGTTGACTTTCGACCGATCATAATTGGGCTCGAGCGGTTTTTTTTCTGCAACAAAGCGGTCCATACCTTCCTTCCACCCCAAGGATTCCGCCTTTATTGAGTCGACCTCTTCATAGAACTGCTCGATCCTCTTGATTTTCTGCTGCAGCTGTGAGATTGAAATATTATCCACCGTCCCCGAATCGAGCCCATAAGGTTTTAAGATTATCATTACCTGCTCGATCAGATCTGTCTAATCTTGGTGAGCCATGGCCAACTCGGCTCAAAGATCTCTGATATCTTCCTCTTTCTGCCTACTAAGAAGTTTGAGAGCATTTCTCTCCTCCGAAAGCCCTCGTAAGACAGCCTCACATCGGCTCAGCTCTGCCAGAGATTTGGAAAATGCCTCTTGATGTAGAGATAAAGTCTATATGAAAAGAGAAAGTTAGGCAGAAAATGGAAGAATATGACATCAACAAAGGGAATCGAGACTTACCCGATTCAGGGCTCGTTGAGCCTCGAAGAAAAGACCTGATGCGTCACTCGGGCCGGCAGCATCCTCGATACTTGTAAACAAATCACGGAAAGGGTCCTCTCCCTCATGAGCTCCATCTACCTTGAGGGTCCCCAAAGCTCGGGCTTTCCGAATCGCCCCTTCGAAAAAAGCAGTGAGAGTGGGCGAGTCTCCGATTTCTATTGCCACAAGGGAGTCACTTGGGGCGTTCTCCTTAGTTCGAAGAGCTTCAAGGCCGGTCTTTTTAGATATACCCACCATTTTTTCATTTTGGTGGGAGACATCCTCGATCTCCAATGACTCGGGGACTTTGCCCGAGTCCTTCTCCGATATCCCCTCAGTTCGAGGCGGAGCCTCATCAACCACCATCGATCCAGTAGTCTTTGGGGCCTCGATGGTTTTCTTTACTCGGGCTACCAGTATGGAGCCATCATCGTTTTCTTCTTCTTCTTCTTCTTCTTCTTCATCCCTCAAATGCCGAATAGATTCTTCGGTAAGAGGGATGGTGTTCTTTCTTGGCTTACAGCCTTCCTTGTCTTAAGTTCTAGATCCTTGGAAGCCGAGGCCCTTTTTCACTTGTTGTCTTTCGCCGGTTTTGGAACCGGAACCGATGTCTCTTCCTCGCCAGATGGGAGCCTCATGACCGCATCTTTGCCCAGGCCTACACATAGGAAAATTAGTTAAGTATAAGAAAGACATTTTTATCAAATCATCAAAGATATAGGAAAGGGGCTTACCATGAGTTTTTTCCTCCCATCGGCCCTTTGATAAATCGCACCATGAGCGCTCAACGTACGAAGAGGTCGAAGTCAGGTCCCGAACCCAGCTCTTGAGGTTAGGAATTGCACAGGGCATCCAAGCAACTGCTACATCACGGAAAAGGATATCGATGAGAAGAAGCAAAGGGCTAAAACAATAAATAAAAAGTAACATTGGAATTATACTTACGCTTCATATTCCATTTCTCAGGAAAAGATATCTTCTCGCCCGAGATTAGGTCAGAATTCCTCACTCGAACAAACCGGCCCATCCAGCCTCGGTCTTTTTCCTTGTCTATGCTCAAGAACAACACTTTGGTAGCCCGGCGTTGGAGTTTTATCAACCCACCTTGATAGAGGCGGGGGCTGTATAACCTGATGAGGTGGTCGAGGGTAAAAGGCATCCCCTCGACTTTGCCCACGAAGAATCGGAGCAGAATACCAATTCGCCAAAAAGAAGGGTGGATTCCCAGCGTGAAAGGGTAGGTGTAAATACTTAAATACCCTTCCACATGGGTAGTAATGTCTTCTTCCGGGGTCGGTATCACCACTTCTTTGCCTTTCCAGTTGCAGTCTTTTCTTACCTGCTTAAGGTACCCTTTAGTTATCGAGCATATGTACCTCGACACTGGCTCGTATCGACCAGGAATCAACCAGGCTTTATCGATTTTGAGACACTGGCTCGTATCGGCCAGGAATCGACGAGGCTTTATCGATTTTGAAGTCAGAATTGATAACACACCCCCCGGGAATACACTCTTCAGGTCGTGGCTCCACCGTTGTTTTGTCACCGGCCAACCGCGATGAAGAAGCATTTTCCTTTTGAGGAATAGTCTTTGATGTTCTTGCCATTTTTGTATGGATTTGAAGTTAAAAATAGATGAAGATGATAATTTGGTATTTTGAGAAGATGGTAGCAGTGAAAATTATAGATGTGCAGATGAAGAGGTTAGAAGATATAAAAATCTTTGAAAATTAAGAATCTGAAAGTAAAAGTTCGAAATAGTGGAGAGATGGGCTATTTATAAATTTCACAACGAAGGTTCAATATTGGCGGTAGCCGACTATTGACTGACACGCATTTAATGCCTAGAAAACTGTACAGACGGTACATTTCAGTCGCTTCCGTCGCAAGGATGACGTCATGATAGGTCGAGGTAGAAAATCGAAGGCTCAATTTATTTCTTGTCATTACACTCCAAAAAAATGAGGGGACTATTTGTATACGGTTAAAACCGTGCCCGTCCGATTTTACTGTATGACCGAGACCGGGAGTTTGCATCGAAGGATGACTTCGAAGTGGATGGGATCGAGGCATGAAGGCAAGGTACCGAGATCGGGATTCGAGGCACCTGCCAAGATCGAGGCCGAAAACTATCGAGACCGAATGAGACAGGCATCAAGCAATACCGAAGATTGCGTAATAACGGAAAAGCGAGATATTCGCGACCAGTCGAAGATCATGGCGAAAATCTCGGAACGGATCGAATCAAGAACGGTTATTTAGTTAATCATGAAATTTACTTCTGTAATTAGAATGGTACCATATATAGAATTCCTCTAATATATAAAGAAGAGTTCTAACCATTTGTATGTACGGCTGATAACAAAGCAATATAATTTTCTTCCTCACTCACACTCTTGTTCTTCAGCTTATTGTGTTCTTATTGTCCTTGCATCAATCAGTTCGAAGGTACTCTAACTCAAGGGTTGAGTTCTACTCAAATACTGGTTTGATTTACTTTATTGTATAATTCCATCTTTAATATTCATATTATCAATCGGTATTAAGTGAAATCATATATCCTTAAATCCACGTTATAAGTTTAATTGTTATCCAATTTTGAGGATAAACAATTTAAATGGCCTAAAGTAGTCACATCCAACATTAAGAGATTAACATAGTACAATTTATGCTTCTTACCCAAGTGTTAATGTAATATGTTGTCAAATTAAATTTAAACCAAACTGAATATTCGAATCTAATTGACGATGTTATTCTATTAATCACCATTATTTACCTTTTTCAATTGAACAAATCTACTATGTCAATTCATGTTTTGTATCATAATTCATTTGACGTATTACTCGGTAAATATTAGCATGATGTTTTATTCTATTCAACAAAAGAAAACAAAGGATTATTATGTTGTATATATATAGAGAGAGTGAAAATGCATTCATAAGGAAAATAATTTGTGCTTTATTGTCGTATCTGTTGGGATTAAAGATTGGTGAGTGGGAAATGGAGGGAAGAAAGTAGAGGGAAAGTGAGCTCCCTTTTGCTTTGGAAAGAGCAAAGTGTCACTCGTTAATGGTAGAAAGAAAAATGAATGTGCTTATATTGAGAAAGCACTTCTCTTGGTGTTAAATGAGTTGGAAAGAAAGTAAGCCTCGCGCCGTTGTAGTCGTCACTCGGCTCGGCTTCGGCTTCGGATATGGTCAAAGATTTATTGATTAATCTTTTTGGACAAAATTTCTTTCAATTATTTAATTAATTAATTGACAAAAATTCAACTTGGAATAACCCATGACCCGTGACCCGGTCGGGTCCGGTCTGTTTTCTTTCTTGGATTATTTTAAATCCGTTTTCCCGCAACATTTCAAACAAAAATATTCCCACCTGTTCCAACAGCCATGGCTGTTTCTGAAAGGTTGCAAACCTTTTCAGAAACAGTGCCGGAAAGTCTATAAATATGCTTTGAATCCCAGAATCTTTCCTTACGAAATTTTCTGCTCTTCTTCTACTTCTTCTGCACAGAATCTTCAGTGTGTTTTAGAGCCTTCGAGTGGTTCGCTGTTACATCAGCGTTTTTTGGTACCAACACTCCAGTGAGTTAAATCGTTCTATCCTGGGAGGATAATATTTCAGCACCTCGGGTACTTAAGGGGAATAATTTTTTAAGGACAGATTGTGCATTCAGTGGGCTCGATTTATTCCGAAATTATTTTTCTATAAATTATTTTGACATTCTGTTCTTGCTAAATTTATTTTTCTGTTTCTCCTGTTTCAGAAACTTTACTGTTTCATTATTTACAGAAATACATATTGACTAACAATCTTAAGAAAATTATATTTATTGTATTCTGTATTCTGTTTTTTGGAGATTAAAACCTGTGTGGTTTTCTACTCCTGATGAATTTTTCTATTCTGATTTGAAGATATAAAAAATTCATTGGAGTATTAAAATTCAGAAACGATTTGAAAAACCTAAAAACTTCATCGTTTACTGTGAAACAGTATATAAAAACTTCGGTTTTTATTTATTAAATGTACTGTTTATCGTTCATTACAGTGCTGTTTACTATTCTATTTTTTTGCCATTAATTGAACTCTTCTGTTGTTGACACTGAGAAATGGCAATTGATAATGAAAATTCTTCTGCGACTGTTGCGGCAATGACGATAGCCTCGTCAAGCCGAACTGCTGTTCCACCGGCCGAGAAACCGGAAAAATCTTCTGGAGCCAACTTCAAAGGATGGCAGCATAGGGTGCTTTTCTGGCTTACCATACTTGGTATGCAGAAATTCACCAGTGAAGACCCTCCAGTGCCTGCCGCTGACATGCCGGACAATGGAAAATTTATGATTGTTGAGGCGTGGAAACATGCAGACTTTCTTTGCAAAGGCTATATCCTAAGTGCTTTGGAGAATGACTTGTACAATGTCTACAGTGCCGTGAAAACTTCGAAAGAATTATGGGGCGCACTTGAGAAGAAGTACAAGACTGAAGATGCATTCTTGAAGAAGTTTGTGGTTGCCAAGTTTCTAGACTATAAAATAATAGACAGCAAAACCGTTGGAACACAAGTTCAAGAACTTCAACTTATTTTTCACGACCTTATTGCTGAAGGTATGGTCGTGAATGAAGCATTTCAAGTGGCTGCAGTGATTGAAAAATTGCCTCATTCGTGGAGAGATTTCAAAAACTATCTTAAGCACAAGTGCAAAGAAATGAAGTTGGAAGATCTTGTGATTCGTCTCAAGATTGAGAAAGACAACAAAATAGCCGAGAAAAAGTCTCGTGGAAATTCAACGATCATGGGAGCTAATATCGTTGAGGAGGCTCCAAAAAGTAAGAAGAGAAAGAGGTCTTCTGGACAGACTAAGGAGCAGAACAAAAAGAAATTCAAGGGCAACTGCTACAATTATGGAAAAGCTAGTCACAAAGCTCCTGATTGTCATCTCCCGAAAAATGATAAGAAGAAGGGACATGCCAACATAGTGGAAAAGAATGATGACATTGGTGATCTGTGTGCAATGCTTTCGGAATGCAACCTAGTTGGAAATTCGAAGGAGTAGTGGATTGACTCTGGAGCCACTCGACATGTTTGTGCTGTCAAAGAAGCATTTGCGACTTACTCTACTGCTGGTCTCGAAGAAGAGCTTTCCATGGGAAATACTACAACAGCCAAGATTGAAGGTTATGGGAAGATATTTCTAAAGATGACTTCCGACAAGGTGTTAACGCTCAACAACGTTCTTCATGTTCGTACTATTAGGAAGAATTTAGTTTTTACTTCTTTACTTGTTAAGAATGGATTCAAATGTGTATTTGTTTCTGACAAAGTTGTTGTAAGAAAGAATGAAATGTATGTTGGAAAAGGCTACCTCACAGAGGGCCTTTTCAAACTCAATGTAATGGTTGTTGATAGTATGAATAAAATTTCAGCTTCTTCTTATTTATTAGAGTCAAATGATTTAGGGCATATTCGACTAGGACATGTCAATTATAAAACCTTGCGGAAGTTAATTAATTTAGAAGTATTGCCTAAATTCTAGTGTAATAAATCAAAATGTCAAATATGTGTTGAATCTAAGTTTGTAAAGCATCATTGTAAAGCTGTTGAAAGGAATTCAAATCCTTTAGACTTAATTCATACTGACATTTGTGATATGAAGTCGA
>AWOL01S0039148.1:0-17765 GCA_000715115.1 Nicotiana otophora | reverse complement strand
TTAATCACCTCTAGTGTTACCCGAAAATACGGGTTACAACATCCTTGATTCGTTTAACTTCTAATACTTGTTAACCACTCTTATACACCCTTGTATCGTTTAAGACCAATAGGATTAACTTCTTATCATCTCAAAGATAATCTCTTCTTGGATTTACGTCGACTAACTTACGGCATGATCTAAGGTACGCGAATTTGGGTTGTAACAGGCAGTGTCCTCGTCGTCATGGAGATCTATCTCAGCAGATGAGTTAGCCTTCGACTTTAGCACCAGTTACTTCACCACCCGCCCAGTCAGCTCAGGATGGAGGTCAGTCAACTAGGGGTCGCCCTAGAGGGGGAGGCAGATCAGGGGGTGGCCAGTCCTGTTTCTATGCCCTCCCTACCAGACCAGATGCTATTGCTTCAGATGCTTTGATTACAGGTACTGTCTCAGTTTGTCATAGAGATGCCTCTATATTATTTGACCCTGGTTTCACTTATTCTTATGTCTCCTTGTATTTCGCTTATTTTCTGGATATGCCCTGTGAGTCTTTAGTTTTATCTGTTTATGTATCTACTCATGTAGGCGATATTATTATTGTGGACCGTGTATATTGGTCATGTGTGGTGACTATTGGGGGTCTGGAGACCCGAGTAGACCTTTTGCTTCTCAGTATAGTTGACTTTGATGTGATATTGAGTATGGATTGGTTGTCTCCATATCATCTTGTTCTAGATTATCACGCTAAGACGGTGACGTTGGCGATGCCGGGGTTGCCGAGGGTTGAGTGGAGCGGTTCTATAGACTATGTTCCGAGTAGAGTGATTTCATACTTGAAGACTCAGTGAATGGTTGAGAAGGGTTGCTTATCTTATTTGGCTTTTGTGAGGGATATTAGTACATAGGTCCCTGCTATTGATTCTGTTCCTATGGTGCGTGATTTTCCGGATGTGTTTCCTGCAGACCTGCCGGGCATGCCGCCTGACAGGGATATTGACTTGGGTATTGATTTAGTGCCAGACACTCAGCCCATTTCTATTCCACCATATCGTATGGCACCGGCGGAGTTGAAGGAGTTGATGGGAAAGCTTCAGGAACTCCTTGATAAAGGGTTTATTCGGTCTGGTGTGTCACATTGGGGTGAACCAGTTTTATTTGTGAAGAAGAAGGATGGTTCCATGAGAATATACATTGATTACAGGCAGTTGAACAAGAACAAGTATCCCCTGCCTCGTATTGATGATTTATTTGATCAGCTTCAAGGAGCGAGGGTATTCTCCAAGATTGATTTGAGGTCCGGGTATCACCAGCTAAAGATTCGAGATTCGGATATTCTTATGACAGCTTTCAGGACCCGATATGGCCATTATGAGTTCTTAGTGATGTCTTTTGGGTTGACCAATGCCCCAACAATGTTCATGCATTTGATGAACATTGTATTCCAGCCCTATTTGGACTCATTCATTATTGTATTCTGTACTCGTAGCTAGGAAGAGCATGCTCAGCATTTGAGGATTGTATTGCAGAGATTGAGGGAGGAGAAGCTTTATGAAACGTTCTCCAAATGTGAGTTTTGGCTCGGTTCAGTAGCATTCTTGGGGAACATGGTGTCTAGTGAGGGTATTCAGGTAGATCCGAAGAAGATAGAGGCGGTGTAGAGTTGGCCTAGACCGTCCTCAGCCACAGAGATTAGGAGCTTCCTTGGTTTGGCAGGCTATTACCGTCGCTTTGTAGAGGAATTTTCATCTATTGCATCGCCCTTGACCAAATTGACCCAAAAGGGTGCTCTATTCAGGTGGTCGGATAAGTGTGAGGAGAGTTTTCAGAAGCTCAAGACTGCTTTGACCACAACTCTAGTGTTGGTTCTGCCATTAGCTTCAGGTTCTTACACCGTGTATTGTGATGCCTCGAGGGTATGTATTGGATGTGTTCTGATGTAGGAGGGTAGGGTGATTGCCTATGCCTCGCGCCAGTTGAAGATCCATAAGAATAACTATCCTGTCCACGATCTTGAGTTAGCAGCCATTGTTTACGCCTTGAAGATTTGGCGTCAATATTTGTATGGGGTTCATTCTGAGATCTATACTGATCACTGGAGTTTGCAGCATTTGTTTAAGTAGAAGGATCTTAATTTGCGTCAGCGGAGATAGTTAGAGCTTCTCAAGGACTATGATAACACTATTTTGTCCCATTCGGGGAAGGCCAATGTGGTGGTCGATGCCTTGAGTCGCCGAGAAGAGAGTTTCGGGAGTTTAGTGTATCTCCCAATAGCAGAGAGACCCTTGGCATTGGATGTTCAGGCCCTAGCGGGCCAGCTTGTCATATTGGATATTTCGGAGCCGAGTCAAGTATTGGCTTGTGTGGTATCCAGGTCTTCTCTTTACGACCGTATCAGGAAGTATCAGTATGATGACCCCCACTTAATCGTTCTTCAGGACAGGGTTCATAGAGGTGATGCTAGGGATGTGACTATTGGTGATGATGGCGTGTTGAGGATGCAGGGCCGGATATGTGTGCCTAATGTATATGGGTTTCAGGAGTTGATTCTTGAGGAGGCCCACAGCTCGTGGTATTCTATCCATCCGGGTGCCACGAAGATGTACCAGGACTTAAGACAACACTATTGGTGGAGCCGGATAAAGAAGGATATAGTTGGGTTTGTAGTTTAGTGTCTCAACTGTCAGCAGATTAAATATGAACATCAGAGACCGGGTGGCTTGCTTCAGAGATTAGAGATCCCAGAGTGGAAGTGGGAGGGGATCACCATGGACTTCATAGCTGGGCTCCCATGGACTTCAAGGAAGTTCAATGCTACTTGGGTTATTGTGGATCGACTGACCAAGTCCACGCACTTCATTCCTATTGGTACTACATACACTTAAGCGCGGTTGGTTGAGATTTATATTCGCGAGATTGTTTGCATGTATGGCGTTCCAGTTTCCATCATTTAGGATAGAGGTACTCAGTTTACATCGCAGTTTTGGAGGGTCGTGCAGCGAGAGTTGGGTACTTAGGTTGTGTTGAGCATAACTTTTCACCCTCAGACGGACGAACAGTCCGAGCGCACTATTCAGATATTGGAGGACATGTTGCGCGCTTGTGTCATTGACTTTGGGGGTTCATGGGACCAGTTCCTTCCACTCACAATCTAGGCAGAATAGCTATGCGGACAAGAAGGTCCGTGATGTATCTTTCATGGTTGGGGAGAAGGTTCTGCTAAAGGTATCACCCATGAAGGGTGTTATGAGGTTTGGGAAGAGAGGCAAGCCGATCCCCCGATTTATTGGGCCTTTTGAGGTGCTTCAGATGATAGGGGAGGTGGTTTATAAGCTTGCCTTGCCACCCAGCTTGTCGAGTGTGCATCCAGTGTTTCATGTTTCCATGCTCTGAAAGTATATTAGCGATCCGTCCCATATTTTAGACTCCATCACGGTTCAGTTGGAGGGGTGATATGACTTATGATGTGGAGCCGGTGGCCATTTTGGATCGGCAGGTTCAGAAGTTGAGGTCAAAGGACATAGTTTTGGTGAAGGTGCAGTGGAGAGGTCAGCCTGTGGAAGAGGCCACCTGGGAGACCGAGCGGGAGATGCGGAGCATGCTTCTAGACCCGTTTGAGGACGAACGGTTGTTTAAGAGGAGGAGGATGTAACGATTCGACCGATCATTTCGTGAGTTATAGCCCCATTTTCCCTATTTCTGCTTCTTTATGTGTTATTTAGTTGTATTGTGTTGTATCAGGTTGGTTGGTTCGGGTCCAGAGTGGCTTCGAAGTGGAATGAGACACTTAGTCTCTAAAGTATAAGCTTAAGTTGAAAAAAGGTCAACTGGATGTTGACCTATAAGTAAACGATCTCAGAATTTAATTCTGATGGTTCCATTAGCTTCGTTAGGTGATTTTTGACTTAGGAGTGCGTCTAGAATGTGATTTGGAGGTCCGTAGTGGAATTAGGCTTGAATTGGCGAAAGTTTATTTGGTGATTTTGGTCGACAGTGGAAAATTTGATATCGGGGTCAGAATGGAATTCCGGAAGTTGGAGTAGGTTCGTAGTGTTATTTGTGATGTGTGTGCAAAATTTGAGGCCATTCGGACGTGGTTTGGTTGGTTTCGGCATCGGTTGTCAAATTTAGAAGTTTAGAAGTTCTTAGGCTAGAATCCGAGGGTAATTTGGTGTTTTGATATTGTTTTGAGTGATTTGATGATTTGTCTAAGTTCGTATGATATTGTGGGTTATGTTGGTATTTTTGGTTGAGGTCCCGAGGGCCGAGGGTGTGTTTCGGATGGCCGACAGATTGGTTTTTGGTGTTTGAGGGCTGCTGGTGTGAATTCTGCTGGTGTTTCCGCACCCGCGGAAGGGGAGACGCAGGTGCGAGGCTGCAGGTGTGCTTGGGAAGTCGCAGGTGCGGGCAGTGCTGGGATAGGCAAGATGCGCAGGTGCGAGAAGGCTATCGCATCTGCGAGCCCACATGTGCGAGACTTGGAGGAGCAGATGCGGAAGGGGGGAAAATGACTGGCTTCGCAGATGCGGAGTGTTACACGCATGTGCGAAAGGTTGGCTGCAGATGCGAAAGGTTGGATCCTAAGTGAGTTCCGCACCTGTGATGGAAATTTCGCGTGTGCGGCATCGCAGAAGCAGAAAAAGGGGCCGCAGGTGCGATATTGCTGAGCAGAAAGCTCTAGCTCGAGGTTTTGTCTTTCATTTTCAATTTTGGACTTGATAAAACTCGGGAGAGAGGCAATGTTTCGAATGTTTTCAAGGAGCAACGTTGGGGTAAGAGATTCTAACCCATAATGGTATAAATTTCGTGAATCTATGGCTTTGTTCATCATTAATTAGTAGGATCTTTGAAGTGAAATGAGGGGTTAGGGCTTGGGAATTTTTTAGAGAGTTTAATTTAAGGATTTGAGGGACCAAATGATGTAGGATTTTGATATATTTCGTATGTATGGACTCGTGAGTGAATGAGCTTTCTAGTTTTGTAAATTTTATCGGATTTCGAGACGTGGGCCTGGGGGCCGGGTTTGAGCCGATTTCGGGATTTTGGTCTAATTTGATAGTTTTTCTTGTGGAATTTATTCCATTAGCGTATATTGATGGTATTGTACTGATTGTGAATAGATTTGGAGCATTTGGAGGCCGAGTCAAGAGGCAAGAGCATCGCGGGGTAGAAATTTGACCGGTTTGAGGTAAGTAACGATTGTAAATCTAGTCCTGAGAGTATGAAACCCCAGATTTCGTATCATTTTACTATTTTGAGGTAACGCACATGCTAGGTGACGGGTGTGTGGGCGTGCACCGTTGGGGATTGTGACTTGGTCCGTCTTGTATCAACTGTAAAGTTGAATATTTTGTTGAAACTATATGATTCTTATGTGTTTTAGAAGGAATTTCATTGAATCAGGCTGGATGCCAATGTTTAGGCCTTATGCCAGTGTTGTTTGGACAATTAAAAGTCTTTTCTTGCTATCCTCTCATTGTTTTTGATTAAAAATCTATACTCACTCATGTTTATACATATTTACAGCATAACTCAGTCTCTATTATTCTATTTTGATGTATCATTCAAATGTTGTTTGGGCTGAATACTTTGTTTTCTGAGAGCCCGAGAGGCTGGAGAAGTTTATGACTGAGTGAGGCCGAGGACCTGATTTGTGAGGATATTTATGGGATCGGGCTACACGTCGTAGCATGTTTGATATAGGCCGAGGGCCTCATTGATTTATGCCATGATTAGCTTGATATATAGCGCTTGGGATGAAGGAGCCCCTCCGGAGTCTGTACACACCCCTAGTGAGGACATATACCTATTGAGTGCGAGTGCCGAGTACTGAGTGACTGGGAGGCATGAGTGATGGTGAGGTCTGCCCGAGGGGCTGTATACGAGTGTGATTGTGAGGTTTGCCCGAGGGGCTGTATATGAGTGATGTTGCCCGGGGGCCTAATTATGATTTGATTATTTTTTCTCACCTTTGCATTGAGTCTCTATTTGAAAATTGTTGAAAGATGTCTTTAAATGATATTACTAGAACTTGATTTTAAAAAGTTGATTTGATTGAAACTCTGCTTTTAAAAGCATGCTGTATTTTACTGAATTTTTGTGATATGAACTTTACTTGCATTATTGCTCGTCACTACTTCTCATTCTTTATTTACTGTTGTTACTTACTGAGTTGGCGTACTCACGTTACTCTCTACACCTTGTGTACAGATCCAGGCGTATCTGGACACGGTAGCGGCTGTTGATTATTACGGTTGCAGATCTTCTTGGGGATAGCAAGGTAGCTGCCTGGCGATCGCAGCCATGCTCTTCTCCCTCTTATCTTCCTTTAGTTATATTTAGCTATTTTCTAGACTTTGTTAGTATTGATATTGTCAGACAAATTGTAGTAGATGCTCATGACTAGTGACACCCCGATGTCGTGCTTTTCTCTTCCGCACTTTTGTTTTGATTTGAACTTCTTTACGAAGGTTTTTATGTTAAATAGCCTTGAAATTATCTTTTAAATGAAAATATCGGTTTGTTTTGGAAATGAGTCGGCTTTTCTAGTTTCACGATAGGCGCCATCACGACAGGGTTAGTTTGGGTCGTGACAGTTTATCCAACGGATGTGGGCAAGGTACAGAATTAATAAAATTGCCATGCTAAAAATGGAATTTTCCTAGTCCGATTTGACTCTGAGATGGGGAAAAATGATGTAATTCAGGGGGTAATTTATCATTTTGATAACAAACCCTTTATTGTGAAAGCATGGAACTCTGAAATGGAGTTTACAAGAGATGAGTTGTATATAATACCAATTTGGATAAAATTTGCTGGGCTTGATTTCAAATATTGGAGCCCTAAGGGTTTGAGTAAGATAGAAAGTTTGGTTGGGAAACCACTAATGGTTGAGGATGTCTGGACTGAATTTTGCTAGACTATTGGTTGAGGTGGAAATGAATGCAAATCTACCAGACTCTGTTACTTTCAGGAATAAAAGAGGGAATATGGTGGAGCAGAAGGTGGTGTACGATTGGAAGAAGAAGGGCCAGCATAATGCAACACAGGAGAAGAATGGGAAATCTATAATTGATGAGAATGTAGTTCAACATGTAACATTGGTGAAGACAAGGACTTGAACTAATGAAAATTAAAGGAATGTGGCAGAACAAGGAACCAAGGAGAGTGTATGGATTACCCCCAGAGAACTGGGCGAAACCAAGGCAAGCAACAACATCAGACAAGAAATTCCCAGCAACAGAAGGTGGTCAGTTCAAACACATTTTAGGTACTTAACAGAGAGAGTTCCAGTAGTGTTGTTAGTAATATAGGCAATCTGAATAACAATGATAAGCAACTAAGAAGTAATGTCAATGTGGGTAGTCAAAAGTTTCCCAGTCAAAGGAATGGTTAGTTGTTTAAGCTGGAATGTAAGAGGGCTTAACATCCCAAATAAAGGAAGTCAAATTCCTTTGCAATAATGAAAGAGTGGGATTAGTAAGATTATTAGAAACAAAAATAAAGAGTAACAAGATTGACATTAGGGCAGAAAAATGTTTGGAGGTTGGCCTTTATTACTAATCTAGAAGCCCATTAAAATGGGAGAATATGGATTACATGGAGACCAGATTACTACACTATAGTACCATTAATAACAACAGCTCAGATTGTTACATGTGTTGTGCGTAACATCCCTTTGAAAATGGACTTTGTCATGTCTTTTGTGTATGCATTTAATACATGAGAGGAAAGGAAGGAGCTATGGGACGTACTAATGAACTATATCAAGATATGCAATCAACCTTGGATAATTGCAGGGGGCTTCAATTCAGTGTTGAATGCAGATGATAGAGTGGGAGGAAATCCAATTACATGGACAGAAATTGTAGACTTCCAGCACTGTGTAGACACCCTTGGACTGATCGAGCTTCCTCATGTGGGGCATATGTACACATTGAATGACAGAAATAGTAGTGGGCAAAGGATTTTTTCAAAAATTGATTGGGTTTTCATTAACAATTAGTTATTAGATACAATGCCACCAAGTAAAGAAAATGTCCTCTCTGAAGGTATAAGTGATCATAGTCTAGTAAAGATCATATTCCTAGACATGAAGCCAAGGTTTAAGAGATCTTTTAAATTCTGCAATATATGGGCCACACATCCTCAATTTAAAGACAAGGTAGAAGCAGGGTGAAATGTACAGATTTAAGGGTGCAACATGTTACAAGTTGTTAAAAGACTGAAACTTCTGAAAAGAGAGTTAAAGGAATTGAACACTAAGGCCTTTAGAAATATCCTCAGTGACTCAGAAATGGACAGGCAGGCTCTAAGGCAAGCACAAGAGTTGATACATTCATATCTATTGAATGTAGCTTATCAGGAGTTGGAGAAGGAGAAGTACCATAAGTTCAGGCAATCCTCATACATGGCAGAGATGCACTTGCAACAGAAAAGCAAAGCAACATGGGTAAAACTTGGTGATGATAACACTAAGTACTTTTACTCAATGATCAAACATAGAAGACTGAAGAAGGATACTACTCAATTGAAGGATGCAGTAGGAAACTGGCAGACTGATCCTGATATTATAGCTTCTATAATTGTTGACTACTACAAGAAACTACTAGGGAGGAAGAAAAACCACAGAGTTAAAGCATTTACTAGTATTCTGAGGAATGGTCCAGTGCTGGAGATCACACAGCAAATGAAATTATTGGAGCCATACACTGAAAATAAGGTCAAGCAGGCCATATTTCAAATTGACCAGAATAAGAGCCCAGGCCTTGATGGTTATGGCAGTGGATTTTATAAGGCAACATGGGATATTGTAGGGAAAGACATCACTGAAGCTATTTTGGAATTCTTTTGGAATGGAAAATTATTGAAACAAATAAACTCTACAAATATAGCTTTGATTTCAAAAATTAAAGTACCTGAAAATGCAAGTCAATATAGGCCGATAACATGTTGTAATGTCCTATATAAGGATATATCAAAGTTGATTTGTAGTAGGCTCAAAGAGGCAATTACTATAATTGTGGCTGACAACCAGTCTGTCTTTGTACAAGGGAGATCCATGGTAAACAATGTTTTGATATGCCATAACTTGTTGAGACACTATGGTAGGAAGACCACACCAAGATGTTTGATAAAAATTGATCTCAGAAAAGCCTACGACATGGTAAAATGAGAATTCTTAGAGGAAGTCCTAAAAGGATTTGGTTTTCCTAAAAGATTTATACATACAGTGATGACATGTGTGACTTCTCCCACATTTACCATCAAAGTAAATAGGGAAGGTCATGGATACTTTGACGGAAAGGAGGACTTAGGCAGGGGGATCCTATGTCTCCCCTCTTATTTGTCCTTGTCATGGAATACTTGTCAAGAGTTCTAAAATGTATGAGTAGCCTCCTAGATTTTGCATTTCATCTAATGTGTAAACAACTTCAGCTCTCACATTTAATATTTGTAGATGATCTTATGATATTCTACAAAGCAAACTCTAGTTCTATTAAAGGAGTTATGGAAGCTTTGGCCTATTTCCGTGATGTATCTGGGCTGGTAGCAAACATGGAGAAGTCAAGCATCTTTGTGGCTGGGATTGATGACCAAACCAGAGATTAATTTTTGGACATAACACAATTTACGCAGGCCACCTTTCCAATCAGGTATCTTGGTTTATCTTCCAAGAAATGAAACAGGGTGGAATGTCAGTAATTAGTGGATAAAATCACTAATAAGATCACCACTGTTTATTCAAAGAAGCTATCATATGCTAGAAGACTACAAGTCATACTTGCAGTCTTATTTTCAATCCACAGCTTCTGGGGTTCTGCCTTCATCTTGCCTCAAAGTGTCCTTAAAGAAGTGGATAGGAAGTATAGAGAATATTTGTGGGGTGGTACAGAAGAAACAAAGAAGATCTCATTAGTTGATTGGAAAAAAATGTGTAGGCCAAGGAAATATGGTGGGCTGAATATCAAGAATTGTCGGAGCTGGAACATGGCATAAGTGGGAAAGTTGTTATGGCAATTGACGGAGAAAAAAAATACACTGTGGGTGAAATGGGTGCATGGCATCTATATAAAGGCCAACACCAACATTTGGATACCTAAACCTCCTCAAGACTGCAGCTGGTATTGGAGGAAGATTAATGCGCTAAAGAAAACAATGCAAGATTGGTACATTCAGGTCAGATATAGATTGACACCAAATGGGCAATACTCGATCACTAGCTCCTACAATGCAATGTTGGGGCAACAGGAAAGATTGAAGACTACTGAGTTGATTTGGTCATCATTAGCTCAACCAAAACACATGTTTTTGGCTTGGTTAGCTGTACAGGGCAGATTGCTCACTAAAGCAAGGATGAGATATCTCCATATTCCAATTGCAGATGAAACATGTTACCTCTGTGACAAACAAACTATGGAGACTTCCATGCATTTACTTGCAGAATGTGATTGGATAAGAAATGTGCGAGAAGGTATCTAACAATAGACAGGGATCACCATAAGGAAAGGAGAAGTTCATGCGGTTCTTGAAGAGATTAAGAGGAGACAATGGAAACAATTCCAAAAGGAACTAATAGCAGCAATTTGGGAACCAATGATATACCATGTATGTAGAGCAAGGAATTGAAATTTCTTTAGAGGAACAACTATAAATACTGAGATAGTGCTGGTACAAATTAAAATAACCATAGATAGACTAGAAGGATTTCAGAAATCTAGGAAAGCCAAACATTGCATTAGTTTAACGCATAGAATACATTGTAATTAGAAGTTACTGGATCTGTCGGAGGCCTATCCTTCCCGGATGAGGAAGATGGGTGCTCGTTAGGTGTACTGTTTTGTGAGTTAATGGTATGATTTACATTTTTACCAATTTTGTTTTTTGATCTCATCAAGATGAGTTACATTTAATTGATTATTGTTTTTTTGCAATTTTCATTTCTTATATTCTTTCTATCTCTTTTTTGTTTTCTTTTCATTTTAGTTATTACAATTTTTATTTGATAGAAACGAAAATAAAGTGAACATTATGAAATATAAATATAAATGTTAACATTTCAGACTAAGAAACAAATACTACTAAAAACGTGTTAAAAGAAGCGCGACACGCTTTTTATAACATCAACAAATGCTTGAACAAGTTTACTAATAAGAAAACAAACCTCTAATTCCCAATCTTCCAATTAGGTAAAGTTTACCCAAATGCGTATCATCATTTCAATTAAACATAAATATTTACGTTCTATTATATAATATGAAAAAAATATAAATAAGAGGTTCAAATTCCAATTCACATTAACGAGTTTCAGCCAACTTCCTTCATCAAAGACCATCCTAAGAGGTCAATGATATTATCTTTGTCCCAATTTATATAAAACTTTTTTATTTATTTTATTTAAATAAAATATTAGCGGTTTATAATTTAACTTTAATTTTTTTATTTTATCCTTAATGATATACTAATTTATTATCACACTAATATTTAATAATTATTTTAGATTATAAGTTTTAAAAGTTTTAATATTTTTTAAATTTTTATACTAGAATGCCACATAAATTTGTAGAACGAGTAAACAACAGTATACAAAAAAAAAAGAGTTGAAAAAGAACGACAAATAAATTTAATTAGAAGATGAAATAAAAGCAGCAGAGTCTACATTAGCCCCTGTATTCTATGGAATGTTCTTTTCCCGCCAAAACAACGTGAAGCTTTTTCCCTCTCGGAGAGCTTTGGACCAATCGCAATCGGAATTCGCAATCGCCATTTCCCGATGAGCGGAGAGATGATGAAGAACGGGAAGATTCAACAGAGATTGACGGACTTTAGCGGCTTATCTAAAATATTGTCTCCTTATTTCCCCGGCATTGATTTCTCTCTCGATGACTCCAAGTTCAAACTCCGCCTCTCCTCTTGCCTTGCTCGCTTCTTCTCTTCTCCTTCCGGCGAACACTTAGTTTTTCAGGTTAGCTTGATTTTGAACAAAATTGTAAGATGTAGTACAAATTGAGAAATGGCTATCTGAATGTACATCGAATATTATTTGAATTGACTGTTGTACTCCAAATTCCGAGTATTTGCTTGTGTTGGGCTTTTTTAAGCTTGGTATAACTTAAAGAAGGTGAATGAAAATAGAAGAAAAATAAAATATTTGAGTTTTACTCCTTGGCAAAGGGACATTGTTCCATATTTGAGAAAGAAAAGATTTTTTATGGGCATATATACAATTGCTTTCTTTTAGCTGTTAAAGTGTTAAGAAGAAGGCAAACCTCGCGCCGTTGTCATCGCTCGCTCGGCTTCGGCTTCGGTCAAAAAATGATTGATTAATCTTTTTGGACAAAATTTCTTTCAATTATTTAATTAATTAACGAAAAATCAATCCGGATTAACCCAGAACCCGCGACGCGATCCGGTCCGGTCTGTTTTATTTCCCGAATTATTTTAAATCTGTTTTCTGTTTTCCCGTAATATTTTTATTGAAATATTTCCAACTGTTCGAAGAACTATGGCTGTTTTTGAAAGGTTACAAACCTTTTCAGAAACAGTGCCAAATAGTCTATAAATATGCCTTGAATCCCAGAATTTTTACTTACTAAATTTTCTGATTATCTTCTTCTTCTTCTGCACAATAGTTTCCAGTGTGTTTTACGACCATTGAGTGGTTCGAAGTTCGCCCACGTTTTTGGTACTAATACACTGGTGAGTTGAATTGTTCTATCCTGGGAGGATAATATTCCAGCACCTCAGGTACTTGAGGAGAACAATTTTCTTAAGGACACACTGTGCATTCAGTGGTCTCGATTTATTCCGATATTGTTTTTTCAGAATTTATTTCGTCAAACTGGTTCTATTAACTTTCTGTTTCTGTTTCTATTTCAGAAAGTTTAATGTTTTTATTGTTTATTACAGCAATACAGATTGAATAACAATCTTAAGGAAATTATTTTATTGTATTTTGCATTCTGTTTGTGGAGATTAAAACATGTGTGGTTTTCTACTCCTTCTGAATTTTACTATTCTGATATGAAGATATAAAAACTTCATCAAAGTATTGAAATTCAGAAATGATTTGAAGAACATAAAAACTTCATCGTTTTCTGTGAAACAGTATATAAAAACTTTGGTTTTTTATTTTAAACGTATTGTTTATTGTAAATTACAGTATTGTTTACTCTTCTGTTTTCTGCCATTAATTGAACTTTTTATGTTATTGATACTGAGAAATGGCAATTGATAACGGAAATCCTTCTGCGACTGTTGCAGTAACGACGATAGCCTCGTCAAGTCGAACTCTTGTTCCACCGGCCGAGAAATCGGAGAAATTTTTTAGAGCCAACTTCAAAGGATGGTAGCAAATGGTGTTCTTTTGGCTTACCACACTTGGTATGCAGAAATTCACTAGTGAAGACCCTCCAGTGCCTGCTGCCGATATGCCGGACAATGAAAAGTTCATGATTGTTGAGGCGTGGAAAGAGACAGATTTTTTTTGCAAAGGCTATATCTTAAGCGACTTTAGAGGATGACTTGTACAATATGTACAGTGCGATGAATACTTCGAAAGAATTATGGGGCGCACTTGAGAAGAAGTACAAGACTGAAGATGCATGCTTGAAGAAGTTCATGGTTGCCAAGTTTTTAGACTATAAAATGATAGACAACAAAACTGTTGGAACCCATGTTTAGGAGTTTCAACTTATTTTTCACGACCTTATTGCTGAAGGTATGGTCGTGAATGAAGCATTTCAAGTGGTTGCAATGATTGAAAAATTGTCTCCTTCGTGGAGATATTTCAAGAAATATCTTAAGCACAAACGCAAAGAAATGAAGTTAGAAGATCTTGTGATTCGTCTCAAGATTGAGGAAGACAAAAAAAAAACAGCCAAGAAGAAGTCTCGTGGAAATTTAACGATCACGGGGATAATATTGTTGAGGATACTGCTCCAAAAAGTAAGAAGAGGAAGATGTCTTCTGGACAGACTAAAGAGCAGAACAAAAGAAATTCAAGGGCAACTGCTACAATTGTGGAAAAGTTGGTCACAAAGCTCCTGATTGTCGTCTCCCGAAAAAGGATAAGAAGAAGGGACAGACCAACATAGTGGAGAAGAATGATGACATTGATGATCTGTGTGCAACGCTTCCAGAATGCAACCTAATTGGAAATCCAAAGGAGTGGTGGATTTACTCTGGAGCCACTCGACATGTTTGTGCTGTCAAAGAAGTATTTGTGACTTACTCTACTGCTGGTCCCGAAGAAGAGCTTTCCATGGGAAATAATGCAACAACCAAGATTGAAGGTTATGGAAAGATATTCCTGAAGATGACTTCCGACAAGGTGTTAACACTCAACAACGTTTTTCATGTTCCTACTATTAGGAATAATTTAGTTTCTACTTCTTTACTTGTGAAAAATAGATTTAAATGTATATTTGTTTCTGATAAAGTTGTTGTAAGCAAGAATGAAATGTATATTGGAAAAGGCTACCTCACAGAGGGCCATTTCAAACTCAATGTAATGATTGTTGACAGTATGAATAAAATTTTCGTTTCTTCTTATTTATTGGAGTCAAATGATTTATGACATATTCGTTTTGGACATGTCAATTACAAATTCTTGCGAAAGTTAATTAATTTAGAAGTATTGCATAAATTCGAGTGTAATAAATCAAAATGTCAAATATGTATTGAATCTAAGTTTGTAAAGCATCCATATAAGCCTGTTGAAAGGAATTCAAATCCTTTAGACTTAATTCATACTGATATTTGTGATATGAAGTCGACACCGTCTCGAGGTGGGAAAAAGTATTTTATTACTTTTATTGACGATTGCACTCGATATTGTTATGTTTATTTGTTTAATAGTAAGGATGAAGCAATTGAAGTATTTAAGCAATACAAGAATAAAGTGGAGAATCAATTGAATAAAAAGATCAAAATGATTAGAAGTGATAGGGGTGGAGAATATGAATCTCCATTTATAGAAATATGTTCGGAATATGGAATTATTTATCAAACTANATTTAAGCAATACAAGAATGAAGTGGAGAATCAATTGAATAAAAAGATCAAAATGATTAGAAGTGATAGGGGTGGAGAATATGAATCTCCATTTATAGAAATATGTTCGGAATATGGAATTATTTATCAAACTACTGCACCTTACACACCTCAATCCAATGGAATTGCGGAAAGGAAAAATCGGACATTAAAGGAAATGATGAATTCTTTATTAATAAGTTCCGGATTACCGCAGAGTTTGTGGGGGAAAGCTATCCTTACAGCTAACCGAATACTCAACAGAGTACCCCACAGCAAAATGCAATCTATTTCATATGAAAATGGAAAGGAAGAAAATCCAACTTGAAATATTTCAAAGTGTGGGAGTGTTTAGCAAAGGTACAAATTCCTTTACCTAAAAGGGTTAAAATCAAACCAAAAATTGTAGATTGCGTTTTCATTGGTTATGCTACAAATAGTAAAGCATGTCGGTTTTTGGTTCATAAATCCGATAATCCTGAAATTCATGTTAATACAGTAATGGAATCAGATAATGCTGAATTCTTTGAAAGCATCTATCCGTATAAAACTGAATGTGAGTCGTTAAGTGAAAGACCTAAACGACCTCGGGAAGAACCAAAGGAAAATACTCCAAGTGTAGAAGATCCAAGGCGTAGCAAACGTCAAAGAACACCTACTTCCTTTGGACCAGATTTTGTGAAATTCTTGCTTGAAAATGAGCATCAAACTTTTAAAGCAGCTATGTCATCTTCTGATTCAGCGTTTTGGAAAGAGGTAGTCAATAGTGAGATTCAATCAATTTTGGATAACCATACATGGGAATTGGTTGATCTTCCTCCAGGAAATAAGCCTTTAGGTTAGAAATGGATCTTTAAACAAAAAATGAAAGCTAATGGCACTATTGACAAATATAAGGCAAGACTTGTTGTCAAAGGTTATAGACAAAAGAAAGGACTTTATTACTTTGATACTTACTCGCCAGTGACAAGGATAACATCTATTAGGGTGTTAGTGGCATTAGCGACCGTGTATGGTCTTGAAAACCATCAAATGGATGTTAAAATAGCTTTCTTAAATGGAGAATTGGAGGAAGAGATTTACATGGAACAACCTGAGGGTTTTGTGGTTCCTGCTAAAGAAAAGAAAATGTGAAAACTTGATAAGTCTCTTTATAGACTTAAACAAGCACCCAAACAATGGCATGCCAATTTTGACCAAACAATGTTGGCAAATGGGTTTAAAATCAACGAGTGTGACAAATGTATTTACATTAAAAATACTCCAGGACATGAAGTCATTGTTTGTTTATATGTTGATGACATGTTGATAATGAGCAAAAGTATGGAAGATATAAATGCTACTAAGCACATGTTGGCTAGCAAATTCGACATAAAAGACTTAGGAGTTGCTGATGTGATCTTAGGAATCGGAATTCACAAGACTCTACAAGGTCTAGCATTATCACAGTCTCACTACATTGAAAAGGTACTTGACAAGTTCAAGTATTTGGATTTTAAAATTGCCAAGACTCCAATTGACGTGAGTTATGCACTTCAAAAGAATGAAGGTGAAAGTGACTCACAACTGGACTATGCAAGAGTATTGGAAAGTTTGGTGTATATCATAAATTGTACGCGACCAGATATAGCATGTGCTATTAGTAAACTGAGTCGGGTTACAAGTAATCCCAATCAAATACATTGGATGGAAATGAAACGAGTTTTGGGGTATCTCAAACATACCCAAAATTACGCTTTGCATTATAACAAATATCCCTCCGTGATCGAGGGATATAGTGATGCAAATTGGATCACTGGATCATCTGAAGTTAAATCCACGAGTGGATATGTTTTCACAATTGGGGGTGGAGCAGTGTCTTGGAAATCATCCAAACAAACGTGCATCGCCCGTTCTACAATGGAATATGAATTCATAGCTTTAGATAAGGCCGGTAAAGAAGCTAAATGGCTCCGGAATTTCTTGGAAGATATTTCATTTTGGCTCAAACCTTTGGCACCTATATGTATATATTGTGATAGTCAAGCGGCAATAGGCAGGGCAAGGAGCGTTATGTATAACGGAAAATCTCGTCATATACGACGGAGACACAATACCGTTAGACAACTACTCTCTAGTGGTGTTATCATGATTGACTATGTAAATTAAAGAGATAACGTGTCGGGTCCACTTACAAAAGGCCTATCTAGAGAGGCAGTTGAAAGATCATCAAAGTGAATGGGATTAAGGCCTAGGACAAGTCATCATGCGGTAACTCTACCTAGCAGACTGGAGATCCCAAGAGCTAGGTTCAAATAGATCAAACAAAGTTATGAATGACGGTTCAACATTGTCAAATAACTCAACCCATTCTCGTGATGAAGACAATATTTAGAAATCGAGGTAAAGCATTAAGGCTTTTTGATGAGTCAATAAAGCTTAAAAGTTTTTTAATGATTTGCTAAGTCTGGCAGGATATGACCAGATAGTGTGTCTATAAGATTACACGTTTAGAAATCACCTATGTGAGTGTGAAGTGTAAGTCGCTTCAAGGGGGATGAAAGTAAAGGCACATTCTCTAAGCACTCATGAAACCAGGCGGTGTTCATGGCTGAAACGAACACAACTGTGAGAACCATAGATGGTTAAGGGTTAATTGTGTGACTTATGTTGTCTAGGTATACAACAAAGCTCGGCGGTTCAAAGATATAAAATCTACCGATTGACCGAGTATATCCGATATAAGTTCACTACAGAAAGTTCAAAGGGAAACC
>AWOL01S0039146.1:448568-466484 GCA_000715115.1 Nicotiana otophora | reverse complement strand
GCATATATCGGATTCAGCTGCGGGTGGACCAGGAGCGTTTCAACGCTTATTGTTGAAAGTTAGTGCCTTGAAGGTTTTAGAGTTTCTTAAGTTTGGTTTGAAGTAGACTTTGATGTTATCGATGTCCGTTTAGGATTCCGAGCCTTGGAACAAGTTAGTATGTGATTTGTACTTTTGCGTAACATTTGGCCTCATTTCAAGTTGTCTAAGTATGATTCGTCGTGTTTGGAGCTAAATGGAAGAAGTGTGAAGTTCAACAGTTGATTAATTTGATTTTGAGGTGTGATTCTTCGTTTCGATATTGTTTTATGTGTTCCGAGTCTTCAACTAGATCCATAGTATGTTTCTAGACTTGTTGGTACATTTGGATAAAGTCCCGGGTGACTCGAGAGTATTTCTGACCACCCGGAGCAAAGTCTAAATTAGCAGATTTCTGGTGTTGGTTTCCTTATTCTAGAAAATGAAGGGAGTCTCGCATTCGCGATGAGGGATTGTGGACAATGGAATTCTTTTTGCTTCACGTCTGCGGTCTAGGCGTCGTGATTGCGGAGCTTCGGGGTCAGTGGCCTACGTGTTCGCGATCACTGGGTCGCGTTCGCGTAAAGGAAGGTTGGTTGGTGGGGATGGTAGGCCTTGGCCTTCACATTCGCAAATGGCAGCTTTGCCTTCGCGATCATAAAAGTGCTTCCGCGATTGTGAAGAAGGAATACCTAGGCAGAAAAACAATTTAAAGTCGGGACTTAGGCTCATTGTTTCCATTTTGCATTTGTGTAGGACATATTTGGAGCTTCTTGGAGGGGGATTATCATCAAGCACTATAAGGCTTGTGATTTTTACCAAATGTAATTTAAATACAAAGATTATGTGTAGATTGTAACATAAAAATTAGTAGATTATGAGATTATGTTGGAAAACCTAGGGTTTAGTTAAAATAGAATTTGACCACAAAATTGATTATGGAATATATTTGTGTTCACAAGGTCATGGGTAATATTTATCTTCGAAATATTTTGAAATATGGGCACGTGGGCCTGAGGGTATGTAATAGTCCGGCCGGTCCTTTTGTGTATTATATCCCCATTCCCCTATTTATTACTTTTTCTATGTTTATTTGTTGTTATGTGACTTGTCGGGTTGGTTGGATTGGTTTCGGGGAGATCTTAGAATGAATTGGGATACTTAGTCCCAAGGTTGGAAGCTTAAGTTGAAAGAGTTGACCAGAGTTTGACTTTTGTGTAGACTATTCTAGAATGGAGTTTTGATAGTTCTAATAGATTTGTATGGTAATTTTGGACTTAGGCGTATGTCCGGTTATTGATTTGGAGGTACGTAGGTTGGTTGGAGGCATTTTGGCGAAAGTTAAAAAGTTAAAGGTTTAGATGTTTGAGAGGTTTGACCGAGAGTTGACTTTGTTCATATCGGGTTCGGACTTTGATTCCGGGAGTTCGAATATTTCTGTTGTGTCATTTGTGACCAGTGTGCAAATTTTGAGGTCATTCGGAGTTGATATTATATATTTTGGCATTAGTTTTAGAAGTTGAAAGTTCATTTGTTTCATAAGGCTCAAATTGGGGTGTGATTCGCGATTTCCATGTTGTTTGATGTTATTTGAGGCTTTGACTAAGTTTGTATCGCGTTTTAGGACATGTTGGTATGTTTCGGATCAAGTTAGGCTTCATTTTGGTCTTAGCGGAACTACTGAATTTTGTGCATCTGGTTTCTTTAATAGCGACCGCGATAAGTTCCCAGCGACCGCGAAGAGAGGATCGCGATCGTGTAGTGTTATTTGGTAGCTGGTGGAATTGTTATTCGCGTTTGCGAGTTAGGGGACTTGTTCAAGAAGGTGAGGAAGGTTGTTCATCCCGAACACGAGCGAGGTGACGCGTTCGTGTAGAAGGGAGGTAAGGCTCAGGGGTGGGAGACGTTTGTTCTTCGATGTCGCGAAACCTGCACTGTGATCGCGAAGCTTTAAGATGTTTGACCATCGTGTTCGTGACTAGGTTGTCGCATTCGCGTAAGAGGTTTTGTTAGCTATTATGATTTGTGCTTCGCGAACGCGAGGCATTTTCCGCATTCGTGAAGAGGAACACCTGGGTAGCACATTTAAAATCCAATTTCGAGGGTTAGAGTTATTATATCATATTTAGGGTTGTAGAACTCAGATTTGGGTGATTTTAGAGGGAATTTTCACATCTTGGATTGCGGTAAGGGTTTTTGACTCGGATTTGGGTGATTTTATAGGAAATTTTCACGTCTTGGATTGCGGTAAGGGTTTTTGACTCGGATTTGTTCATTTATCATGATTCAATCCTTGATTTTATCATTTATTTGGTTATTTGGAGTAGATAAATTGAGGATTTTGTAGAAACTTTTCAACAATACAAAATGGGGATTGGAAGGTCGATTCAGGTCGGAATTCGATGATTTTTATATGGTCGGACTCGTAATCCAATGGTTGTCCAGAATTTGTGAATTTTGCTGAGTTCCGAGGTGCGGGGCCAGGGTTAACATTTTGGGTTGCCTTTTTGATTTTGATAAAGATCGAAACTTTATGAGTTGAAGTTGTTTCCTACGTCATTATTTGTTGATATTGAGTGGTTTGTGACAAGATTCGAGTCGTTTGGTGGTCGAAACGTGTGGGAAGATCTTGTTGTAGTTTTGATTTGCGCGTTTTGAGGTAAGTAACACATCTAGACTTGGATATGAGAGCATTTAACCCTGAGAGCTACGTTATATAAATGATGTTGGGGTGACGTACACGCTAGATGACTGGCGTGTGTGCATGCACCGGTGTGTTCATGGTTTGGGGAAGCCTTTAGGCTATTATCGGGCTTGTTTTGCTATCATATCATGTTATCCACGCGTTTCCTCTACTTGTTTGGTTATTGGAACTATGATTCATGTTAGACGTCATGTCTAGACTAAGTGCTAACAATTAAGACTTGATAGGGCTATTCTTGTTGTTTCTGAGTTATATACCTTATTCGCATACTTGTTCTCGGTCATGATACTATATACGTGTATGATATTATAGCCGATTTTGTATTGATTTTGGGTGATACATATGTCAGGCCCATATTGGGTTATGTGTTATTGTTTTGGGGCGATGCATGCACCATGCCTCACTACTGGGCCAAATTATTATGATAAGCGCTTGAGCAACATACGCCTCTCCAGAGTCTGATAAGGCAGTAGTGAGCGCAGGCACAATATTGTATATATGTACTTGATGATGGGCAGTTATGCCAGGCACTCGTACAGTGCTAAGTGATTGTGTCTGTGATGAGTGGGTATTTGAGATAGACAAATTGAGTACTCTGAGAGTGTAAGTACCTGGATATATCACTGTGATACCTTACAATTGACATGCATATTTGACATGTAGGCATAGAGATGTACAATTCCTCATGCTAGCTATACTTGACATGTTCTTATCACTGTTGGTATTTAATTGTGAACTTGAAAGCATGTCTAAATATATATACCATGAACGTGCTAAATATGGTAGTTCTTCTGAGTTATTTATTGTCATTGTCATTATCTTACCTAT
Organism: Nicotiana otophora; assembly: GCA_000715115.1. NCBI lineage: Eukaryota > Viridiplantae > Streptophyta > Magnoliopsida > Solanales > Solanaceae > Nicotiana > Nicotiana otophora. The sequence continues at coordinate 462,934 of AWOL01S0039146.1, read as the reverse complement.
GTTGTCATTATATTGGTTCTGATTGTATCCTTCTGAGCTCGTCACTGCTTTAGGCCCAAGGTTAGTCCGATCATTTATTGAGTACATGGGGTCGATTGTAGTCATAGTACACTCTGCACTTCGTGTCCAGATCCAGGTGCATCTAGACGTGGTGATTGCTATATTGGTGCTAGTACCTGCTCGGAGACTTTGAGGTAGCTGTTGTGACGCCGGCAGACCTTGATTCTCCTCCTTTTATTTTCTTCAGCATTGTTCCATTTCTCAGACACTTGTACTAGAGTTTTGGTTTATATTGATACTTAGTAGTTCTCAGGTACTCGTTGACACCAGAATTTGGGATGGTTGATGTGGCATTTAAGTTGTTTTATCATATATTTATGAGATCTTCCACTATTGAGTTTATTAAAGCATGTTTTATCCAAATGTTTTGTTGTTATGTATTGTTGTCTTTCCTAGAAAGTGTGTTAGCCGCCATCGCGACAGGTTGGGATTTTGGGTCATGACAAGTTGGTATTAGAGCACTAGGTTTTTTAGGTCTCACGAGTCATGAGCATGTTTAGTTGAGTCTTGCGGATCGGTACGGAAACATCTGTATTTATCTTCGAGAGGCTACCAAACCATTAGGAAACTTTTATTTTCGTATGCTCTTGTCATGCGGATTTGTTGATTTCGAAATCTGAACTTCTAATATTCTATTCTCTCATAGATGGTGAGGACACGTGCGACCGGATCAGGAGGACGACCACTACTACCACTAGCTAGGGCCGTGAGAGGTCGGGGTCGCGGTAGAGGCCGAGGTGCAACTCGTACTACAACTAGAGTGGCACCTATGGAACCACTAGTTGCTCCAGCTGAGGAGCAGATAACAGATGTTGTTTAGCCGGCGGTACCAACTCAGGCATCTGTTTCCATTGTGATCCCAGGCCTTCAGGAGGCCTTAGCCCATATTTTCACTATGTACACGAGCTTGGCTTAGGCAGGCTCAGTTTTAGCTACACAAACCATTTCTCAAGCCGGGTGAAGTGCTCAGACTCCTGCCGCCCGTACTCCAGAGCAGGTAGCTCGTGGACTCCAGACATCACAGGTTGCTGCTACACGTGGACTCCAAACTCCAGACATCGCAGGTACTCCAGTGCTAGTTGTTGCTGCTCGGGCACAGGTTGGCCCACCTATGAGTGATGAGGAGCAGAAGAGACTAGAGAGATTTTGGAGGCTCAAGCCTCTAGAATTCAGTGGGGCAGAGCAAGAGGATGCTCAGGATTTTATAGACAGGTGCTAGTGGATCCTTCTCATAGCGGGTATCTTGGAGACTTGTGGGGTTGCATTCACTACTTTGTTAATGAAAGGGTAGCTTACATATGGTGGGAGGACTATGGGTTGAGCAAGCCAGTCAGTGCTGCACCACTTACGTGGCATTAGTTTACCATCTGTTCTTAGAGAAGTGTATCCCACAGACTCGAAGAGAGGAGTTACATAGACAATTTGAGTAGCTACGCTAGGATGGTATGATAGTGACTCAGTATGAGATGAGGTTTGTAGATCTAGCTCGTCATGTAGTATGGTTGGTTCCTACTTAGAGAGATAGAGGATCGGCAGGTTTATTGATGGCCTCAACTATGGATTACTTTTCAGTCTAGACCGAGAGGCCGAGACAGATGTTAGGTTTGACCAGATGGTCGAGATTGCTAGGCACTTGGAGTCAGTTTGCAAGCTTGAGCGCAAGGAGCGGGAGGGAAAGAGCCCCCATGTTTAGGTAGTTTCAGTGGTACCTCATTTAGAGGTCATTCACATCACACCAGGGGTCGTCCTTATAGGCCCACCCAAATGGCTCACCCGGTTCATTGTGGTGCATTGGCTAGTCATGGTTCATATAGTTCTCATACAGATTAGTCATACTTTAGTGCCCTCCCAGCTTAGAGTTCATATCGTGCTCCATCAGTTCAATGTTCGTCCGTACCAAGTTCTTCTAGTGGCTATTCTGGTTCTCGAGGTCTGATTCGGTCCCCGCTGCCATCTTTGGATCGAGGTTGCTTCGATGTTAGAGAGTTGGGGCTTATAAAGAGGTGTTCTCCCCATCTTATTGGAGGTCCAGTTCAGTAGAGAGGTCGGTCTATGACTTTCACACCGGTTATTTCACCACCCGCTCAGCCAGCTAGGGGTGGGACTCGGGCAGTTTGAGGTCGCCTAGAGGGGTGGTCGATCAGGTGGTGGTCATGTTCGATGCTATGCTTTTCCCCCCAGCCAAGAGGCAGTTTCTTCAGATATAGTGATCACAAGTATTATTTCAGTGTGCCACAAGGAAGCTTCAGTATTATTTGACCCTTGTTCAACTTATTCATATGTATCATCGCACTTTGCTCGATATTTGGATATGCCTCGTGATTCCTTAGTTATACATATTCATGTATCTACAGCGGTGGGTGATTTTGTATTGTGGACCGTGTGTATCGGTCGTGTGTGGTGACTATTGGGGGATTGGAGACGATAGTTGATCTTTTACTACATAGTATGGTTGCTTTTGACGTGATTTTAGGCATGGATTGGTTGTCACCATGTCACGCTATTCTAGACTATCACGCTAAGACTGTGACGTTGGTGATATCGTGATTGCCTAGGGTCGAGTGGCGAGGTTCTCTAGATTACATTCCCAGTAGAGTGATTTCATACTTGATTCAATGGATGGTTGAGAAGGGATGTTTGGCATATTTGGCCTTTGTGAGGGATTTTATTGCTGATACTCCTACCATTTATTATTTTTTCGGTAGTACGAGACTTTCCCCTGATGTGTTTCCTGCAGACTAGTCATGCATGCCACCCAACAGGGACATTGATTTATGTATTGACTTGGTGCTAGGCACTTAGCCCATCTCTATTCCTCTATATCGTATGGCACCAGAAGAGTTGAAGGAATTAAAGGAACAACTTCAGGATCTACTTGATAATGGATTCATTAGAGCTAGTGTGTCACCTTGGGGTGCACCGGTTCTATTTGCGAAGAAGAAGGATGGTACTATGTGGATGCGCATTGATTATAGGTAGTTGAAAAAAGTTACAATTAAGAACAAGTACACTGTACTGCGCATTGATGACTTATTTTGACGTATTCTGGTTATCACCTATTGAAGATTTGAGATTCTGATATTCTGAAGACGGCATTTAAGACCCGCTATGGTCACTATGAGTTTCTTGTGATGTTTTTTGGGTTGACTAATGCCGCAGCAGTATTTATGCATCTGATGAACAATATATTTCAGCCATATATTGATTCATTTGTCATCGTGTTCATTGATGACATCTTGGTGTACTCACGCAGCTAGCAAGATCATGAGCAGCATCTGAGGATTGTATTCCAAACCTTAAAAGAGAAGAAGCTTTATCCTAAATTTTCCAAGTGTGAGTTTTGGCTTGATTATGTGGTGTTCTTGGGGTACGTGGTATCCAATGGGCGGATCAAGGTGGATCCGAAGAAGATTGAGGCAGTTTAGACTTGGCCCACACCGTCTTCAGCTATTGAGATTTGAAGTTTTTGTGGTTTGGCCGGATATTATCGCCGATTTGTGGAGGGTTTCTTATCCATTGCTTCACTTTTGACCAGATTGACTCAGAAGGGTGCTCTATTCAGGTGGTCCGATGAGTGTAAGGAGAGCTTTCAAAAGCTCAAGACTTCTTTGACAACAACTCTAGTTTTAGTTTTGCCTTCAACATCGGGTTCATATACAGTTTATTATGATGCTTCTCGGATTGGTATTGGGTGTGTCTTGATGCCGAAGGATAGGGTGATTGCTTATGCTTCATGCCAGTTTAAGCCTCATGATAAGAACTACCCAATTCATGATTTATAGTTGGCAGCCATTGTTTATGCATTGAAGGTTTGGAGGCATTATCTCTACGACGTGTCTTGTAAGGTATTTACAGATCATCGGATTCTACAACACTTGTTTACGTGGAAGGATCTAAATTTGAGGTAGCGGAGATGGCTAGAACTATTATAAGACTATGATATAACAATTTTGTATCATTTCAGGAAGGCCAATGCGGTGGCCGATGTCTTCAATAGAAAGGATGTGAGTATCGGTATCCTTGCATATATTCAGATTGGTGAGAGACTGCTAGCATCAGATATTTAGGCCTTGACCAATCAGTTCGTGAAGTCAGATGCTTCGGAACCTAGTCTGGTTCTAGCTTGCGTGCTTTTTCGGTCTTCTTTGTATGAGCGCATCATAGAGAGTTAGTATGACGATCCCATTTTGCTTGTCCTTAAGGACACAGTGCATCATGGTGATGCCAAGGAGGTTTCTATTGGAGATGATGGGGTGTTGCAGATGTAGGGTCGGATTTGTGTGCATAATATGGATAGGTTTAGTAAGTTAATTCTTGAGAAGGCCCTCTGTTCATGGTATTCCATTCATCCGGGTGTCGCGAAGATGTATCAGGACTTAAGGCAGCACTATTGGTAGAGAAGAATAAAGAAATACATAGTTGAGTATGTGGCTCGGTGCTTGAACTGCCAGCCGGTGAAATACGAGCATCAGAGGCCGGGCGGTTTGCTTCAAAGCCTTGAGATTCCTGAGTGGAAATGGGAGTGTGTTACCATGAACTTCGTTGTTGGGCTCACGGGCTTTGAAGAAATTTGATGCAGTTTGGATGATTATGGATTGGTTGACTAAGTCTGCACATTTCATTCCGGTTGTGACTACCTATTCTTTAGAGTGGCTGGCAGAGATCTATATGTGCGAGATTGTTCGTCTTCATGGTGTGCCAATGTCCATTATTTCTTATTGGGGCATGCAGTTCACATCACAGTTTTGGAGAGCTGTGCAGTGAAAGTTGGGCACCCGAGTCGAGTTGACTACAACATTTTACCCCCAGACGGACGGACAGTCAGAGCGCACTATTTATATCTTGGAGGATATGCTACACGCTTCTGTTATGGATTTTGGGGGTTCTTGCGCTCAGTTTCTTGGACGGACAGCTACCAATCTAGTATTCAGATGGCTCCTTATAAGCTAGAGGCAGTGTCATTATCCAGTTGGTTGGTTTGAGCTGGGGGGAGGCTCGATTGTTGGGTACTGTAAGGCTCCGTTAAAATTTTCTAATGATTTAATATTTTAAAGTGCAACAATGGTATTCGGGATAAACGTATTCGAGTACCAAAGGTGACCAATGGGGTGGAACCGCATTATTTTAACATCAAAGGTGTTTTAACAACGTCGTTGCTTCAAGTATATGTGGTATCACATTAAGGGAACGAGATCCACATTTAGTTTTGATTGGATCATTAGATCCGTATTGGAATTATGGAGCAATAGCAAAAATAATCGTCGAATTCGGACATCGTATGAGAGAGTTATGCCCACTCCCGTGTCAGGAAAAACCACTTCCCGTCGCCAGCGCCCAGCTTAGAGCGGGCGTTGTCCCTGGCGCTGGGATTTCTTTCAGCTACTGGAACCAATGCCACAGGCAGCTCCCGGCGCCACCTGTGGCGCCCGAAACTTTATATACTCATTCGTGGTTCATTTTACCCCATTTTTCTTGGCCGAACTTTGGGGTTTTCCTCCACTATCGCAAAACCTTCAACTCCCCCCATCTTCAAGGTGAGTAATCCCTACTAATTGTGTGATTCATTCCATCAATTCCACCCTAAAACTAACTCAATCCTCCATAAAATACATAGATCTTCAAGAAATTTCTTCAAGAACTCAAAGGAGGTTTTTGCAAGATTTCTTCCAAAAGGTAATCCTACACCCTTAGACTTACATGTATGGATATATTATGAGAATATGAGTATGAATTAAGTATTGGAACTGATGTGGTGATTGAAATCCATAAGTTCCCAAGTTAAATACATAACCATTGTAGAGATTGACAGGTGATTATTTGATGGAACTTTGTTAGTTGAGTGTGGATGGATGGTCATATATGTGATGTTGGAAGTTATGAATTGTTTAAGAATGATGGGTGGATAAATTATTGGTAAATAGTAGTAATTGGATGAACTAATTCTATGGGTAAGAGATGTAGAGATTCATGCCTACTAGGTGTTTGATAAAATACCTAATTGGCCTAAATTATGTAATTTGTTACTAATATTGGTCCAATTAAATTATGTTGATGTAGATTGAAGTGGTAAGAGTAGTAGGTGGTTTTAATACCACTAAAGATCTCCATCAAGGTATGTATGGATAAACCCCTTCTTCTTATAATCGAATCCTACGGTGTTCATGTAATTGAAGTAAGACCTTGATCATTATTGAATTGGCTATTCCTAATGTGGTTCTGTCGAAAGATATATGTTCAATATTTATTCTAAATGTTTCATCATGTCATCTTGTCATTTGAGGATATGTTAAAAATGTGGAATATGTGTAAGAAATGTTAAGACTTCATGTCAAGATCGAAATAAAGGTTGTTATGCCAAATTGTATGAAAAGCCTCTATGTGCCTAAGGTTGTTTTGAGACTTAAAGGCGCAATGGCTAATCAAACCATTTAGCATCGTATGTATGAACTTCCTGCTGTATAATTTATGAAATCATGTATCTTCTTGATCATGGGTGAATTGGGTAGAAAGAATCTAACAGGCTTGCTCGACCGGATTTACTCGGCTGAGCGCCGGTCGCGCTCCTCGATTTTAGGGCGTGACAAACTTTGTATCAGAGCCTAAGGTTTTAAAGTGTTATAGGATGTCTCGGAGCCATGTCTAGTAGAGTCCTTCTTATCAATGTGTTGTCGACCACATCTATAAGTTGGAGGCTACATGGACATTTTAGGAATGTTACCCTTCTTCAACACTCCAGATCGTGTGATAGAGCTTTACTGTGAGATTGTCTTATAACTCGTGTGTTGAAGTTCAAGGTAAGTTTAAACGCTCTTTTGATTATTTCAAGTAATGTTGTCATATTGAATGACAAATGGGTAAAGGCTTGAATATTAAACAGATGGCACATGTATCACATTGAATGAATGGAATGGCCATATAAGACCATATAGTACCGTGAGCATACTTTATATGAGAAGAGTGCTAGAAGTAGTTACCCACCTCCAAAGAGGAATTGACGTGATAAATGAGACCTAAGCTTAACTAGTACACGTGGTTAGTGTGGGAACTGTTACATAGACACGTGATATATGAAAGGCATGGCCTCGAGAGTAATGATACATGTGTAGGTCTCTCACGGGAGAGAAGAAGTTATGAAAGGAGAGTCAATTGAACCCACAATGAGAAGGCCCTAGCACTATGAATGTTACAAAAATCTCAGGAATGTGCGAAGTTGTGTTACACTCCAAAAAGGATATTGACACGAGGGATTTGGATCCCAAGCCGGTGTGGCTGAATAAGAGTAAAGAACTTATGAGGTTAATACCATGGGGACTTAAATCTCCCTAATAATCAATCATATACAAAAGGGCTAGAGATGTGAAACATGTGTCCCTCAAATTGCTAAATTCAAGACTTGTGTCGAAATGTGAAATATTCACCCCAAGTGGGGAGGGAAAGGCCATGGTAAGGCTACTTAAGTACAATAAAACGAGAGTAGGGCCATGTAGATTTGATGTTTGGATATTTTATTGAAGACATGTGTAGGCTAGAAAAGTGGTAAGGGATAACTTGATTCTCCTAATGGTTATGCAAATGATAAACCAGTAGTACAAAAATAATGTGGAAGGTTAAGAAATGTAAATTCTTCGTACGTAACAATATACATGACAGGGTCAACGATACTAGAAACAAAGAGTAAGGTTTGAAAAAGGGTTTTATACTTGTTAGAGAGTCAGGGACAATGGAACCCAAGGAAGTACTACAGATCAAATATGAAAGGCTTGCGAGTTCATAGAATGAGTTAATCACGGATTTGCGATTTAGCTTTAGTTCCAAGGCTTTAAGAAAGATAGAACGAGTGGGAGAGATAAATGTGATGTTCTAATAACCTAAGGGTGCATCTAGACTTGATAGATAGTCTCTTTAATCGTACAAGCAAGGAGTGTTAAGGGATACACTGATGAACATAGTTTCCCACGGATATCCCAACAAGTGTCGAGAGGCAAGAAGGATGAATTCCCAACTAAGGTAAAATACCACGTAACGTATACCGAACGCAGAACGAAAAGTCTCAAATATATCCAAATCAGATATATCCCACAATAGGAACAAACACCCCTACAAAATACTACCACAACCCCTACTCGACTACAAATCATTTCGCAGATCAGTGCATTAATGCACATCTGAGCAACGATACACAGAATCCAGCTCTTGGAGAAATGGATCCAGAGCACTCCCTGCTGGGAAGTCACATCCTAACCTCAATTGTAATGATGCCCCTCTATGAAACCCTACCTCCACACCATTTTCCCAACTCCTTTATACTCACCCTGCCTTAAACTCCATTACCTCACAACCCAAATAACAATTTTCACAACCATCAGACCTCAAACATGCCTCGATCACCGCTGAGAAACACTATCTACCGGAACCATAGCGAACCAAGCAGAAGAGCCATGGGAAACAATACTCGTTACCAACAACCACCCTTCCCAACTCACCACCCACTCAGCGACCCAAACTTTCTACCTCCAAGCACTGTTTGCTCCGATGGAGTTCAGTTATCCCTTAAACGGGTACTACAGCCCCTACCAATTCCCTTTGTTGTACGAGAACAACCTATATTTGAACCACCAACAGTACTACAGTAACACGCAACATGCACCACCTCCACAGCTACAGGAAGGGCCACCACGAGTGCAGACACAAGCACCACTCCCATGCCACTGGAACTACGAATACATGGTACAACAGGTAACCGTATTGATGGAGAACACAGCAACACTGTCCCATTATGTATCACAGGGACTGCATTCCAACATGAGGATGTAACACACGCATCAACTATTGCAAGTCCAAGAGATAATTTCTCTCGAACTAAGCAACCGGATCTTAGACATGCAAGCAACAACCATGACTCAACAGGCAACGAAGACACCAACGCGCTGGAGTACACCCCCACCACCCAACTCATGGAGCTCATCACCAACTATGGCTCCCCAGCAAGATTAACCAGCTCCCTAGGAAGAAGAACATGTTTTACCACTCTTACCATAGTTCCTTCTCGAAGAGCTATAGCGCTTGGACTCCCCCCACCACCACTAGAGACATCGTATACAGGACAATTGCAGGCAAGCATCCTCGATCAAGTTCTCCAGAACATCTCAACAATGGAGCCCCTGACACTCACCACGCCTCAAAACTCAAAAAGAAACTTTTTCGTCAATGTGCCATCTTTGGCAATGAAAAGGGCCATAAACATGAGGATCTACCCTGTGGATCCACTGCCTTACTCCATTGTGATGGTCCCAACTATGAGGGAGCATGCCCCCCTTCAAGAAGACTTCAACTACCAACGACTATCTCTTGCTCTGACCCCCATGAGGGCCTATCAAGGGAGATCAACCCAAACCACCCCTCTAATGAAGATATTGTTATGAAACTGTAGGGGAGCTAATGGGGTGGATTTCAGGAGGAACTTCAGAGCAGTCCTATCACGGAACAACCCCACTACGGTCTGTCTCACCGAAACAAAAATGAACGAAGCAACACACAAGGCTCTAATAGTGGAACTAGGTTTTACCAACATGCTACACGTGGATACTATTGGTTACTCAGAAGGAATGATCATGCTGTGGAGGGAATATGAAGTTGCACAAGTGGACCCCATCGCCCTCATAAATCAGGAAATACATGCAAATGTTCAGGTAAGTTCCTCAAGTCAGTCCTGGATTCTATCACTACTCTATGCTAGTACTAGTTTTAGTAATAGGAAAATGCTATGGGGCAATCTAGAGCATATCTCGGCATCCCATGCAAAACCCTGGATCATTTGTGGGAATTTTAATAAAATTATATCCGCCATAGATAAATTTGGGAGAAACCCTATTAATAATAAGCGAGCCAATGCGCTACTAGATTGCCTCCATAATATCAACATGGTTGACCTAGGCTTCACCGGCTCACAATTTACATGGTCAAACCTAAGAAGCACTAGGAAAAATCTAATTCTAGAAAGATTATACCGCTTCTATGAAAACCCCTTGTGTCTTAGTATGCACCCCGACTCCACGATCAATCATCTTCCTAGAACCCATTCCGACCATTGCCCTCTCTTATTAAGTCTCTCAAACACAGCTAGGCCCAAGAATTTATTTAGGCTAGAAACCATGTGGTTCAGCCATCCTGACTTCACTAACATCGTCAATCATTACTGGCATCAGTATTCCTTATACCATTGCGCACTTATTAATTTTACCAAACACGTCAAGGAGTGGAATAATACTACTTTTGGCAAGATTTTCCAAACCAAAAAAGTGCTACTTGCCAGACTGGCGGACCTCAAAAAAATAGACACCACCACAAAATCTTTCTTCCACCGAAACCTAGAAAATAATCTACGCGACCAATACAATATTATTTTAAAAAATAAAGAAGATTTTTGGAAACTTAAATCTCGTGTTCTCTGGCTAAATGAGGGTGACGCTAACACTAAATTCTTCCACACTTCTACTATCCAACAAAGAAGAATAAATAGAATTCTAGGCTTAAATGACTCCATAGGTAACTGGATGAAATCACTACCATTAACTTAAAACACTCCAATGATATTTATTCAACTGAGCTTACTTCCAGCACTAATGAAATACACGATTACATGAATATGCTCTATCACAATAATATAGGACACACCTATCCAGACCCATTACTGAAATAGAAGTAAACCAAGCAATTAGATCCTTCAAACCTCTTAAAGCACCTGAACCAGATGGGCTTCATCCAATTTTCTTTCAAAGGCACTGGAATACCACTAAAAGTGTCGTCCTGCAAACTTGCAAAGATGCTTTTGACAAAGCCACCATACCAGGTGATCTAAATACCACCTTTATCATACTTATCCCAAAAGTCAAGAACCCTGAGCACATTTCTCAATACAGGCCTATAAGTATTTGCAACACCGTCTATAAAACCATTATAAAAATAAATGTGAATAGGATACGCCCTTTCCTCAAACACCTAATTAGTCCCAATCAGTGTAGCTTCTTGCCAGGTAGAAGGGTTGTCGATAATGCCATCATAGTGCAAGAAGCAATCCACTCTTTCAAACGCCTGGCAGGCTATTCGGGCAACATGATACTCAAGCTAGACCTAGAAAAAGCTTTTGACAGGCTTGAATGGTATTTCATCCGCAAATCTCTCCATAACTTAGGATTCCCTTCTAAGCTTATCAACCAAATTGTATCTCATCCTCTACCATATCCATCATGATTAATGGAAAACCAACAAAATTCTTTGAACGTTTGAGAGGTATACGCCAAGGAGATCCCCTCTCCCCATACATCTTCATCATTTGTATGCAAGCTCTATCTCACCAAATTGACCAAGCAACAGCCAATGGAGACTGGACGCCAGTTAAGATCAGTAGATCTGGACCACCAGTCTCGCACCTTCATTTTGCAGACGACCTTATATTATTCTCACGAGCTGACCTTCATAACGCAAACACAATTATTAATATATTCAGCAATCTCAACTGCCAGTCGGGACAAAAAATCAAGTTCTCCAAATCCAAAGTATTCTTCTCGAAAAATGTATCCACTAACACTCAATATTTTTTTTGGTAGAGCACTAAACATTTGTAAATCCAATAATTTTGGAAAATACCTTGGTTTCCACCTAATAAATAACTTTTCAAAAGGCAAGGATTACCAATTCATAATCGATAAAATGAAAAATAAACTTTTCGGTTGGAAAGCAAAAACTCTCAACATGGAAGGTAGAACTACTCTGATACATTCAGTACTGGACACTATTCCTAACTACTCCATGCAAAATAATCTATTACCAACATCCACTAGAATTCACATTGATCGTATCCAAAGAAATTTTCTATGGGGCTCAACCCCGGAAAAAATAAAAATCCACCTTGCAAGCCGGGAGACTGTCACCACTCCCAAAATACTAAGAGAACTGGGTCTATATAAAACTGTTGATCAACATTATGCTATGCTAGCAGGGTTACTCTAGCGATTCCACAAGAGTGCAAATTCCTTATGGGCCAAGATACTTCACGCAAAATATGTTCAGCATAGACATACAGAACATACCAGGCCCAACCAATTGATTCATACATATGGAAAAGTATGACAAAAGCCAGTGGCCTCTTCCAAACAGGGCTCTCCTGGAACATATGGGATGGCTCAACCATCAACCTCTGAAACGACAACTGGCTCCCAAACAACAGCCGCATGTGCCACACGATCCAAGGTCCCCTACAACATATGGAGGAACAACTATCTGCATCCTCAATTATCTCAAACCACTCGTGGTTTCTAGAAGGATTATGTTTATCCCTACATCCTATCACTGTTCAATTAATAAACAACATTATCATCCCATTCTCCGCCAACAAGCCCGGCCAATCTTACTGGAACCAAACTATCCTTGGCAATTTTACTACAAAATCAGTATATATGCTACAACTCCACATCACCAAGCAACTGCCATCACCCACTCATATCACTTGCTCTAGGATTTGGCACTTCAAATGCTTGAACAAACACAAATTCTTCTTGTGGCTACTTCTGTATTACAAACTCCCTAGTAGAGAATTCCTGTACCAGAGAAAAATAATTCAATCACACTTCTGTCAATTCGGCCCAAATAATGTAGAAGACATAAATCACATATTCTTTTGATACAAGAGTGGGTTGCTCTAGTGGTGAGCACCCTCCACTTCCAACCAAGAAGTTGTGAGTTCGAGTCATCCCAAGAGCAAGGTGGGAAGTTCTTGGAGGGAGTGAGCGAAGGGTCTATCGAAAACAACCTTTCTACCTCAGGGTAAGGGTAAGGTCTACGTACACACTACCCTCCCCAGACCCCATTAGTGGGATTATACTGGGTTGTTATTGTTGTTGTTGTTGCTGTTGTTGTTGTTTTTGTTGTTGTTGTTGTTGTTCTTTAGATACAAGCATTCATGCCATTTATGGCCTTTATTCAACTTACGCCTACCCCAACCTCACAACATTGCCAACTGGATAAAGGAGCACTCTTCAAAAAATAATACCATCCAAATACCAAATGCCTCATTCAAAACACCATACTACACCGTAATACCATTCATCCACTGGAATATTTGGATAATAGAAATTCAAATCTCTTTAACAAAACCTCAGTCCCTACGTGCAACAAAAAAATCATGCTTCAAGTAGTAGAATACCTCTCACTCACACAGACAACAACATCCCCACAACCAAGCCTGCAAATCATAGTAAGATGGTTACCACCACCAACTAGCCAATATAAGCTCAACGTTGATGGTGTTTATGATCCAACCCACCAAACCAGTGGTACTGGGGGAATAATTAGAGACCACATCGGTACATGGATAGTGGGCTTTGCGCAAAAAGCGAATGCAAATTCTGCAATACATGTAGAGCTGCTAGCAGTACTTGCTGGATTGGAACTATCTTTCAAAAAACAATATCTTCCCAATTATAGTAGAAACAGATTCACAGATATTATGTAATTTATTTAAGACTGAACAAATGTGATTCTCACATCTCCTTAATGATTGCAGTTTCTTCTTGATGTTGTTGGATCAGAGTCTATAAACCACATTTACAGGGAAGGTAACTCTGTGGTTGACGCTCTAGCAAAGTATGGACGCACCATGCAATCAACAACGATGAAGGAAGACAACATAATCTACTGGGAAACTCCATCGGCCTTTTGTTTTACATGCTTTCAATAAAGACAGATTGGGGACACTCGCTATGCTATCTATCCCTATGTTATGTAATAACAATAATTAGGCCTTTTTAGTGCTTTTATAATATAAGGGGGTCCACATACACCAGTTTCTTGAATATTCTATACCTTAAATCTAATGATCATTTGGATCCTCAAAGTTGTTAATTTAATCCACTACTTTTTCTCTTTTCGTTCCTTTTCCATTTGTATTCCTTTGAGTTTTCGGATTTTGATAACAATATTTGCTTGAATATTCTATACCTTAAAACATTATTTCATACATAATGTTAATATTAAAGTCAATTAATTTGCTTTTAAAATTGATATTAATAATTTTTAGAAAAGTAAGCAGATAATATTAAACAATAATAATATTTTACGAGTAATTGGTTTAACATTCATTTCTATGGTTATGGTTTAATATTGATATTATTTTTCTTCCCTTGATAATAAATCCTTTTTATTTAGTTTGGTCATGATTAAACGAGATACAAGATGGTATAAAAACAGAACACACACACACATGCTATATATATATATATATATATATATATATATATATATAGACCAAA
>AWOL01S0039146.1:398530-436992 GCA_000715115.1 Nicotiana otophora | reverse complement strand
GAGAGGTAAAATACCCCGAATGGTTAGCCAATGTAGTTGTAGTACCTAAAAAAGGAAACAAACTTAGAATGTGTGTGGACTATAAGGATTTGAACAAAGCATGCCCTAAAGATTCCTTTCCACTGCCCAACATCGATCGCATGATCGATGCCACGGCCGGCCACGAGATCCTAACCTTTCTCGACTACTATTCTGGGTATAATCAAATTCAGATGAACCCGGACGACCGGGAAAAGACTTCATTTGTGACCCGACATGGAACATATTGTTATAACATAATGCCCTTCGGGCTAAAAAGTGCAGGAGCTAATTATCAATGCCTAGTAAACAGAATGTTCGAAGAACAAATAGGTAAAACAATGGAAGTCTATATTGATGACATGCTAGTTAAGTCCCTGCGCGCAGAGGACCATTTGGCCCATTTACAGGAAATGTTCGAGATTCTGAGGAAATACAACATGAAGCTCAACCCCGAAAAATGTGCTTTTGGGGTCGGTTCGGGCAAGTTTCTCAGCTTTATGATGTCAAATCGGGGAATTGAGATCAACCCCGACAAAATCAAGTCCATCGAAGACATCACCATCGTGGACAGGTGAAAGGTGTACAAAGGTTAACGGGAAGAATTGCAGCCTTAGGCCGGTTCACTTCAAGATCATCAGATCGAAGTCACAAATTTTTCTCCCTACTCAAAAAGAAGAATGACTTCGCCTGGACACCGGAATGCCAACAAGCGTTACAAGATTTGAAATGATATCTATCGAGCCCACCACTGCTTCAAACTCCAAAAATCGGCAAAAAACTATACTTGTACTTGGCGGTATCGGAAGTCGCCGTAAGCAGTGTCCTAGTTGGAAAAGATCAAGGTATGCAATTTTCCGTTTATTACGTAAGTCAGACCTTAGGAGAAGTGAAAACTAGGTATCCGCACTTAGAAAAATTGGCACTTGCGCTGGTAAGCGCATCTAGAAAGTTAAGGTCGTACTTTCAATGTCACCCCATAAGCGTATTAACCACCTGCCCACTCCGTAATATTTTACATAGGCCCGAACTATCAGGCCGATTAGCCAAATGGGCCATCGAACACAGTGGGTACGATATCGAATATCAACCCCGTACGGCCATCAAGTCTCAAAATTTAGCAGACTTCGTGGCCGACTTCGCGCCAACCCTCATACCCGAAGTCGAAAATGAACTCCTTTTGAAATCAGGTATATCGTCCGGGGTATGGATCCTTTTTACGGACGGTGCTTCGAATATAAAGGAGTCTGGGTTAGGCATAGTTTTGAAACCCCCCACAGGTAACATTATTAGGCAAGCTATTAAAACTATCAGATTAACTAACAACGAGACGGAGTATGAAGCCATGATTGCAGGTCTCGCACTAGCTAGACACTTGGGAGCAGAAGTCATTGAGGCGCATTGTGACTCTTTGCTGGTGGTGAGTCAAGTAAACAGAACCTTCGAAGTCCTAGAAGGTAGGATGCAAAGATATTTGGACAAACTGCTTATCACTTTACACCATTTCAAACAATGGACCCTACAGCATGTTCCACGAGAACAGAATAATGAGGCCGATGCTCTTGTAAATTTGGGATCGTCGATCGAGGTAGATGATTTGAGCTCGGGGACTATCGTTCAACTTTCAAGATCAGTAATCGAAGATGGGTACGCCGAAATAAATTCTACTAGCTTAACCTGGGATTGGAGAAACAAGTATATTGAATACTTAAGAAACGAAAAGCTCCCTTCAGACCTTAAAGATTCCAGGGCCCTACGGACTAAAGCTGCTCGATTCACGTTGGCTACGGATAGAACATTATATCAAAAAACATTCGATGGACCTATGGCGGTATGCGTGGGTCCGGGAGATACCACTTACATCCTCCGGGAAGTACACGAAGGCACTTGTGGCAATCACTTTGATGCCGACACATTAGTTCGAAAAGTGATCAGAGCGGGATATTATTGGATCGATATGGGCAAGGATGCGAAAGAATTTGTTCGTAAATGTGACAAATGTCAAAGGTTTGCGCCAATGATCCATCAACCCGGAGAGCAACTTCACTCGGTCCTATCCCTATGGCCATTCATGAAATGGGGAATGGACATCGTCAGCCCTCTGCCATCGACCCCAGGTAAAGCCAAATTTATTTTATTTATGACTGACTATTTTTCTAAATGGGTTAAAGCGCAGGCGTTCGATAAAATAAGAGAGAAAGGAGTTATATACTTTATTTGGGATCATATCATATGCCGATTCGGGATACCCGCCGAAATAGTGTGCGACAATGGGAAGCAATTCACTGGCAGCAAAATCACAAAACTCTTCGAAGATCACAAAATAAGGAGTATATTATCAACACCATACCACCCCAGTGGGAACGGTCAGGTCGAATTAACGAACAAGACTATTCTTCAAAACCTGAAGAAGAGATTGAATGACGCGAAGGGAAAATAGAGAGAAATCTTGCCCGAAGTCCTTTGGGCATACCGAACAACGTCAAAATCTAGTACGGGGGCGACCCTATTCTCCTTAGTATATGGTTCTGAAGCATTAATACCAGTCGAAGTCAGTGAACCTAGTCCCAGATTTCGATTCATGATAGAAGAATCAAATAACGAGGCTATGAACACTAACCTTGAATTATCGGACGAAGGACGAGAAGCTACCCTCATCCGATTGGCCGCCCAAAAGCAACGAATCGAAAGGTATTATAATCGAAGAACTAAACTTCCCCATTTCAAGCCAGAGGACTTAGTGTTAAGAAAAGTCACCATCAATACTCGGAATCCAAACGAAGGAAAATTAGGACCAAATTGGGAAGGACCATACCAGGTGCTCGAGAACGTTGGAAAAGGATCATACAGGCTCGGCATCATAAACGACTAACAGCTATCAAGCAGTTGGAATGTATCACATCTAAAACGGTACTATTGCTAAGGTACGACCTATCCATATTCATCTAACTGACCCATGAAGAAGTCCGAACAAGAGCTGAAGAAGATCTTTCGCTTAAAAGCACGTGTTGCACTCTTTTTCCCTTAGACTGGTTTTCTCCCAAATGAGTTTTTTGGCAAGGTTTTTAATGAGGCAACCATCGATCGTGCTGCACTTCTGACAATATCCGAGGCCTCTTTCCAACTAACCTCGAATACAGGGGGAGGAGGGGGGGCATCCGGGCCCTCAAATACATCGAGTTCAGATGCAAGAAAGTCATCTCACAAACAATAGGGTTCCAACAGGAAAACTTTTAAGAGCCAAATGGTCAAAATGAACCATGCTCATATAGATTGGCCCAAACATAAACACGTGTGCAATGACTTGAGATTTATTGTGCAACCATAATTAAGCCTACGGGCTACTTTCATTCCGAGTTCAAAATAATCACTCGAATATTAAGCCTATGAGCTACTTACATTACTTCGAGTTCGAATCATTCACTCGATTAAGCCTACAGGCTACCTTTATTTCGAGTTCGAGCAAACACTCACTCGACCATTGCGCCTACGGGACACATTATCTCGAGTTCAAAACATTCACTTGACCATTACGCCTATAGGCTACGACATTCCGAGTTCGAAATATTTACTCGACGACTATTAAGCCTATGGGCTACTGTTATTCCGAGTTAGAGCAAGCACTCACTCGACCATTAAGCCTACGGGCTACTTACATTATCTCGAGTTCGAAACATTCACTCGACCATTACGCCTACGGGCTACGACATTCCGAGTTCGAAACATTCACTCGACAACTAAGCCTATGGGCTACCTTTATTTCGGGTTCGAGCAAACACTCACTCAACCATTAAGCCTACGGGCCACATTATCTTGAGTTCGAAACATTCACTCGACTATTAAGCCTACGGGCCACATTATCTTGAGTTCGAAACATTCACTCGACTATTAAGCCTACGGGCTACTATTATTCCAAGTTCGAGCAAGCACTCACTCGACCATTATGCCTACGGGCTACAATATTTCAAGTTCAAAACATTCACTCAACGGCTAATAAGCTACTTTTACTCTGAGTTTACATTAACTCAACAAGTACATTACACCTACGGATTATGTTCCTTCAAAGTTTGAATCATCGACCCAATAAGCAAACCCAGGGGCTACAAATATGATCGATCAGAAAGACTACAAGGTCAACATTCGATTAAAAGTCTTCACAAAACAAAAACAAGTCACCCTCGTTATACATATATATACAAAAATTGCCTACGTGATTAAATTGCAAACATGAAGAATTAGAAATTAAGCTTCCTGGTCGAGCTCTTCCCCGTCCTCGGATTCGCTTTTGCTACCATCATCATCATCATCATCAGAAGCCAAGGCTTCACCTTCGAGCTCTTTTGCCTTTTTTACATCTTGGGTAAGGTCGAAACCTCGAGCGTGTATCTCCTCGAGGGTCTCCCTCCGATACCTACACTTGGCAAGTTCGGCAACCCAATGAGCTCGAGTATCGGCGGTCTTCGCCGCTTCCCGGGCCTCCATCTGAGCAGCCTCAGCATCAGCCCGATATACATCAATGGACTTATCCGCCAAGACTTTCGATGACTCAACCTCCGCCAAGACTTTCGATAACTCAACCTCTGCCTTAGCCTCAGCAAGTCATGTTTCAAGCTCCTCGATCTTCTTAGCTTGAACCGACCCCTTTTTCTTGGAACTTCGAAGTTGAACATAGGTCAATAATAATTTTGTTAAGATGGTTTCTTTTTTCGCTGCCAGGCGGTCGAGGGTATCCTTCCACCGATTGCATTCAGCTCGGATTTGATCGACTTCTTCTCGAAGTAACCCGATCTTTTCAATATTTTGCTGCAACTGAGACAACGAAGGGTTATCTTCCACGGTTGAGTCAGACCCATACTTTAACAGAACGAGGCTCACCTGCTTATCGAGCTCAACCCCTTCACGGACCTTAGCCAAATCCGCTTGGAGGTCCTTTATAGCCTCGTTCGTTTGGCTGCAAAGAAGCCGCAGGGCATCTCTCTCACCTGAGACCTTCCGGAGCTCGGCCTCACACTGGCTAAGATCGACTCGAAACCTACTAATGGCCTGCATAGTAAGAAACACGAGTCAAGTATGGAAAAGAACAAAGATACCAAGTATGGAAGAATCATTACCCGAGTAATGAAACGTTGAGCCTCCTCTAATAAAAGAGAAGCATCACCAATATCGGAACCATCGTCGACTCCAGTAAAACAATCCCTGAAAGGATCCCCTGCACCAGAGCCTTCACCGATATCGGGAGCCTTCAACTCTCGAGCTTCCTTCAACGCCTCCTCAGAAAAAGATGGAAGAGAAGGCGAATGACCCATTGTCATAGCCCCGAGCAAATCACTCGGAGTACTCCGGTCGAGACTCAGGTCTTCGGAAACAACCCCGGCAGTCACAACTGCCATCGTCTCGGGAGCTCTGGCAACTTCGATGGCCTCCGTAGATCGGACTACGAAAGCCGAGGAGCTATCTTCTTCTTCTTCTTCTTCTTCTTCTTCTTCTTCTTCTTCTTCTTCTTCTTCTTCTTCTTCTTCTTCTCTCAGTCGTTGGACCGAGTCAATCAAAAGGGCAATTACTTATCTCCTCACCCTTCGAGTTTTGGGCTTGGGGTCCTCTAACTGAGAGGAAGCTCTTCGCTTCTTATCTTCCCTCTGTTTAGGGACTTGGGACTTGTTTTATTCTTCACCGCTCGAAGACCTCAAAGCGGCATCCCTGGTTACGCCTGCACAAAAGGAAATCGGTAACGAATAGAACGCAAAGAATACTTCAAAGGAAACAAGAAGCAAACATCACCATGGTTCTTGGCCTCCCATCTGCCTTTTGCCAAATCACGCCAAGCGTGCTCGGCGTAAGAGGAGGTCGAGGCTAACTTTCGAACCCAGTCCTCGAGGCCAGGCACCGCTTGTGGCATCCAAGGGGCAGCTGAACATCAGGGAAGGACATCAGGAAAAATCGGAAAAGGACATGAAAAGTGAACAAAAATCACTTACGGTCAAAATTCCATTCTTCAGGGAATGGAATCTTCTCCTTCGGAATGAGATCACGGGTCCTCACTCGAATATAACGACCCATCCAACCCCGATCCTTGTCTTCATCGATGCTCGACATCAAAGCCTTCGATGCCCGACGATGAAGTCTGATTAGTCCTCAAAAGATCTGAGGCCAATACAGTCGTATGAGGTGGTTTAGAGAAAAATCCAACCCCCCGGCTTTTATAGAGAAGAAATGCAACAGGATCCCTATATGCCATAGAGAGGGATGAATTTGGACAAGGGTGACTTGATACCTTTTGCAGAAATCAATAATCACCGGGTCGACGGGTCCCAGTGTGAAGGGATAAGTATAAACACTTAAAAACCCCTACACGTAAGTGGTAACACTCTCATCGGAAGATGGAATTTGCAACACGACCTCGGAACCCCAGTTGCAGTCTTTTCGAACGGCCTCGAGGTGATCCTCTGTTATAGAGCACGTATACATCGATACGTGTTCACATAGACCCGGAACGGAGGAAGGATTCTCCACCTTAAAATCGGTCTTCAAAGTGCACGGGCCAGGAACATAGTCATGAACTGACGGCTCCACCGGCGCCTTATCATCAGATGGCCGTGAGGAAGAAGCTTTCTCCTTCTGAGGTACGGTTTTGGAAGTTTTCGCCATTGATATGAAAGGAAAGAGTGCAAAGGAAGGTGAAGAAATAGACAGCACCAAAAGTCTAGTATGGGCGGCCCCGTAGCAGCGAAATAGAGAGGATAAATAACAAAGTTTGGAAGAAGAGAAGGCGCAAAAGTAGTAAAGGTTGTATGGAAAGACTATTTATAGACTAAGGCATGACGGTTTGGTATCAGCGGTGGCCGATCACCGTCTGATACACATTAAATGCTTCGGTAAAACCGAGTCGATGGGACAGCTATCATATACGTCAAGATCGGGTTCGATAGAAATGTCAGCATAAATTTGATCGAGCCGCAGGGAAATCATATCGTTCCTTGCCACATCCTTTCCGAGAAACGAGGGGACTATCTGTGTACAGTCAAAATCGATTCTCAGTCATAAAGACCGGTCGAGACAATGACGTTTCAATCGAAGGGTATCCACATGACAAGCTCGGACAAATTCCGAAGTAGGGACGTCGAGCTTCGTGCTATAAACGGCAAAACTCGATATCATTATCGAGCCCGTGTCTGAATCGGACTACGGGGCAACACCGATCAATACAGGCCCCGAATATCGATGCCCCAAGGCAGAACCGAGCTCGAACCAACACTGGAGGTTCGATCTAACACTGAGCTCGAGCCAGTGCCAAGCTCGCAGACAAGAGCTGTTACAACCGCACCGAGGGAGAGAATCTTGGCGAGAATCAAGGAAGAGACAAACCATCATGGGTCCTCCACTATATGTATTATTTTATTATGTTGTTAAAGATAAAGCAGTGATCCTCTACTATAAAAAGGGGGATAGACTGCAATAGAGGCAGGTCCTCTAAGATACATTAAGATTTCATTGTGCTTGTTTTTCTAACTCATTTCAGTCTTCCCGTCCATCATTCCCATTTTATAGCAAAAATACCTGTATCGTCATTTTGTATCAAAGGAATTCGCATACCCTTAGAACCATATCTAAATTTAATGTTATCCGATTTTTCAGGTAAACACATACAACTTAAACTAAAATCCATTATATTGCTAATACATAATACTGAATAAAGAAATATACTATAAATGTGCTGTAACAGCAAGTCACTTAGAAACAGAACTTGACCTCCCTATTATTTCTTTAATAGACTAACTATAGTATCAATCAGTTGAAAACCATATTCATGTATCAATCAAATTTCAGCTGTAATGCAAAGCCATATTTATGTATCAACCAACGATTGGAGTTCGTTTCTTCAAGCTACAGCTGTAATGGAAAACCATATTTATGTATCGCAATGATATGGGGTTCGTTTCTTCACACTTCAGCTGTTTTGCAAAACCATATGTATGTATATCAATCATTGTTCTGGAATTGTTTCTTTTTTCCAAACTATAGATGTAATGCAAAACTGGGAGGCTGCTAGCTGGAAATAACTTACCGATACCCATTTTTTAATTTATAGCAAAAACTCTATTGACTTATTTCAACTTGTATCTGTTATTAGTAGAGTAAGATTAATTACCCTTTGGTTTATGCTGAATGTTTCTCGTCCATTGAAATAAGCTTTTCATCAAACATGAATGTGGAATAATCTCAAGCTGCAATTGTAGTATGATCCAAACCATCCATAATAATCTAGGTTCGTAGACTTAAAACGGCGTGCATATGTTATTAAAATTCGTATTCATAATCACTAAGAAATACTCCTTTTGCCCCAATTAATGTGAAGGGATACCGTTTAACCTAAAATTCGTTTGATAGTCTAAGCAATTTGTCACCCACCATGGGCTCAAACAATTATGTAATTATTCCAAAAGCTTTTATGATCCTTTAGTTGATTTTCTATTTGTTGTTGGTGATGCATCATGGCTGGAGATCAAAGTAGGTCACCATTATAAAGTCCACACCATTCTCAGCCAAATTCACCACGACATTCATAAAAAGCATCACTACAAAGAAATACAAACGAATTGGTTGGAAGGGTTCAACCTAACTTGGGTGAATTCATAGCCCAGCAACACGATTGGAACCAGCAGATCGGTGCAGCAATATTGGCATTGATTAGGAACATAAATACAAGCTCACCTATATCTCCAAGAGTAGAACTGGCTGGAGGAATATCACGGCCCAACCCTGGGAAGCGCGACCGGCACTCAACCGAGATATTCCAGTCAAGCAAGACTACTTGATGTCTTCTACCCAATCATACCCATGAATAATGTGAGGATGAATACCAAGAGTTAGACGAACTAGAGGATAACATGCACTACACCCGTTTCATTACTTATAAAAACTTCATTTACGATTTCCAAAATATTACAAGTTCATGGTTTAAAAGTGAAAGCATGTCCAACAACTACAACATTTTTAGTTTGTTGCCCCAGTCAAAATACAACGCACAACATATCTACCGAGCCTCTAAGTGAACAAGAGTAGAATATGGAAGTGCCGGTAATACTGCACCGGCTATACCTTAAAAGTAATATATAAGGGAAACAAAACGACACAAGGCCCCGATGTAGAGTAGGGCTCACCAAATCAGCTGAGAAGAGGGTATGATGTTATCAACGATCATTACTACCTACTGAGGAACCACCTGCATCCATTAACAATGCAGCGCCCCCGGCAAAAAGAACGCTTGTACATATAAAATAGTACTAATATGTAAAGATAAATACCCTCTCATAGAATGGAATACCAATACAATGGAAAGAAACATAGTAGCAGTAAGTAAATCAATAATATTTAAATGCCAAGTTAAAATCAAAGTAAACCTTTCAAATAAGCAATAATAATTTAAGTTGGGAGATCCTCGGTACCGACACACCATTATGCCTGTGGCATGGAGTCTGATCCCCTCTCGATCGGCTAAGCTGTCTCACCCCAATCCATGAGGGTTGACGTAACAACACAATACCACTATGTGCGCGACATGGCGTCAGGTACCAGCCTGATCGGCTAAGTCATCTCACCACAATATCGTGTGGATCGACATCGTCTTTGCTAGCTATCATCTGATCCCAATCAAGGGAAATAATTATTTATAATGTAATGAGGACTCACCCCTCAATCAACCTATACACTGGCATGTGTAGTTTCGGCTTTGGCATTTATGACATAGGCCTTCCTCGGTGATCTAACGATACTCCCAATTATATTTTTCATATAAAAGAATTACATACGTTTCATAGCCTTTCATACTTTCTTTAATTTCAGGGGCACACGAATAACCACATAATAAATGGAACAAGAATGCAAATGATAGAGGCCCCCCAGAATATCATTACTTCTCAGTCTCACAACACAATACGATCACAAAAATCAACAGACAAGAATATCCATAATACATCTTCTTCGTTGCGACGTACAACCCGATCCCATATAAAATATCAATTTTGTTGCGACGTGCAACCCGATCATATATCTCATATCAATACCGCTGCGGCATGCAACCCGTTTCCAATATCAATATAAATACTGTTGCGGCTTGCACCCGATCCCAATATCAAAATATATATCATTGCAGCATGCAACCCGATCCCAATATCAATATAGATTTATATGTAATTATTCAACAATAACCAAGAAGGAAAATTCACAACATAACACCAAGAAAGCTAACACGCGAAATTCAACTAGGAAATCCAAACTCAAACCAAGTAAGATGAGCAACACAACATCCCAGAGCTAGTATCCCACATATAAAGACAAGCTTCCATAAAGCATAACACACAACCAATCTAAAAGTCACCCAACTCGGCTAAGCAACAAAGTGTAGTACATGAAACGAGGAAGGATCAGGTAAAAACATGTTTCAAGTAGAGGTGTGTAATAAGTGAAATCGTCTAACAAGTAAGGCATGAAACAATTAAAGGATATAGCAAGTGAATACAAGTAGTAAGTGAAAGCATGTAACAGGTCAAAACATTTATTAAGCAAATCACATAACAAATGGAGGCATGTAACATGTACGGACTAATAACAAGTAAAAAGCATGAACTCGAAGAGGACATACAGTAGAACTAAACAAGTAAAAGCGTAGGAGTAACAGTAACAGACAAGGTAAAAGTATACCTATAACAGTAACATGCCAAATGGGAAACACAAAGGTACGTACATAAGGAACACAAACCGGAAAGTAATATATTAAACATCAAGCATTAATGGAAACCAAGGCATAGAGCATTTAAGTGCTTACCTAATGAGTAATCATAACAAGAATCCAACTCCCATTTTTCTCACACAGTAACAACAAACCGACCTATCTTATTTCACAGCGCACGGTAATACCCATCATGCCAACATCATATCAATTGCACATAAATACCTGTCCCAAATATTTCCCTAAGGCTCCAATCATCATCTCCTAGTACGGATAAAGAAGCTCAAGTAACATTACAATAACAGTTATAGATATAGGTTCGTGATACTACAATCAAGTTAAGTATGCAAATGAATCTCAAAAATAACACATTAAATATTTTTTAAGATGTCATATATTCTAGCATGATTCTTAACACAGTTAATTAGGTTTATTAGTAATCGAATTAAATGAAACATAAGATAAGAAGCATATAATTCTCCCTCCCGAGCATGAAAACCCAGGCATGCATACACGCTCATCACCTCGTTTATACATTACCCCCGCATGTATCAAACAATCTCATTTAGTAGGAAAAATCTCCTCAACAAAGCTAGGGAAGACACGTTTTTGAGATTCCAACAAAGCCGAGGTCGATTGTTGAGGAGCAAAATACCTCATTCCAGAACACAATCAACAATCAACCTCGGCTTTTCCTTTAGAAGCCTCCAAACCAATCGAATCTAGCAAAATTTCGTTCAAACAATTCAAAACAAGCTTTAGAAACTATCCACGAAAGAAAAATATTCGATTTTGATCATAATTAAAAAGGTCAACTCGGG
This sequence comes from Nicotiana otophora, assembly GCA_000715115.1. Taxonomy (NCBI): domain Eukaryota; kingdom Viridiplantae; phylum Streptophyta; class Magnoliopsida; order Solanales; family Solanaceae; genus Nicotiana; species Nicotiana otophora. Next base: position 425,427 of record AWOL01S0039146.1, on the reverse strand, counting down.
TCCATATTGTTGAAATTAAAACAATCGGACCCAATCCCGACTACCCATTCACCCTCGAGCTCGGATATGTAATTTCTTTGTAATCCGACCTTAATTTGAGGTCTAAATATCAATTTTATAAAATTCCTAAATTCTACCCAAAACCGCTAATTTCTACTTTGAAATTCATAGATTTGATATTAAAATTTATGAAAAAATATTCGAAATTGATTGAAAACTAGTTAGAGATGTTTACCAATGAATTTAGGAAGAAAATCCTCTTTAAAAATTACCTCTATGGAGATTAGGGTTAAAACATAATGTAAAATGAGCTAAATCGCGAAATCACCACTTTTTACCCAGCTGCAGATGTCGCAATTGAAAAGTTTTGTTCGCAATTGTGACCATCGCAAAAGCAAACCATTGATCGCAAATGCGATTGGTGTCCCAGCTACTCTGTTATCACAGTTGCCACAAAATAGTCGTTTGTGATAAAGCCCCAGCCTGAGTCACAAATGCAATGCCCTCCAGCTCGCAAATGCGGTAAGTAACTTCTCAATTGCGAAGTCCCCAGCCATGCCCAATATCGCAAATGCGAGGATCGCATTTGCGAATAGGTTCTCACAATTGTGAGACCTACAATTCACCCATACCAGAAAATGCCTTCAGCTATCAAAACCTTGTGCAACCTATCCGAAACTCACTTGAGCCCCTCGGGCTCCAATCAGAACATTCACACAAGTGTAATAACATCATAAAAACCCGTTCGCTATCTCAAATCATCAAAATAACATCAAATATCAAGAATCTCTCATCAAAACTCAAGAATTTCAAGTTAAAAACTCATTTTTCCAACTTTTTAAATAATGTGCCGAAATGCGCTCGGGTTACCCGGGACCCCAACCAAACATACGTACAAATCCAAAATCATCATATGAACCTACTGGAGTCGTCAAAATACCGATCCAAGATCTTTTACCAAAAATATTGACCATGGTCAACTCAAGTCTTTTTTAAAGTAAAACATTACAATTTCTTTAAAAATTCACATTTAATTTTTTTTGAATATCGTCCTGGACCACACACGCAAGTTATAAATCATCCAATAGAGCTATGAAAAGTCTTAGAACACAGAAAGCAAAGCTAGTACTCAAAATGACTGGTCAAGTCGTTACAGAGTCACTATACTTTCTCTTTACTGCTATTTCAGCACGATTATTTACTTAATTATTTTGTCTGCTCTACTTCAATCACATTTATTTCAACGAAAAGATTAGATAATATTGGTTTAATTCAGTTGTTTATGTTCTAAATATAAATTCAATTGCCTAGCCTTCAAACGAATTTAGGTTAACCAAATATGAGGATTAAAACACCTATTTTTTTGTATGAACTTGGGCATAATGTTTTAAAAGAAAATTTATATATTTGAAAATTATCCAAAAAGTACTACTCTTTATGTTACAATTTATGTGTCATACTTTCCTTTTAAGTCTGTACCAGAAAGAATGCAACACTTTCTTCTTTAATAAAAAAATTAATTTTAAAATTTTTTACTTTACCCTTAACGAAACAATTTATAGGTACAAAACTATTTGTGGCTTATTTTATGCCACAAGTTTCAAAAATCTTTTTTTCTTTCTTAAACTCTGTGTCGAGCAAATATTGCCGCATAAATTGGAATGAATGGACTATATATTTAATAATTTAAAATATTTAAAAATATCAGTGTTTATTTGTAATATCCCATAACTTTAAAACAAGGACACAATGATCATTTTGCAAACTACTTATGTTTAAAAAAAGGGGGGGAAGTGAGATGCAAAAGGGCAGAATCCCACCAGATGAAAATCTGGCAAAAAGTAAAAGAAGAAAAAGGGGCTAAGGGGAAAGGGTACGCAGCAGACGACAGAGAAAAGGGATTTGGGTGAAATCCTAATTAAAAAAAAATAACTTTACAAAGAAGATAGAAGAAAAAGAAGGTTTTACTCTTGGTGCTTGTTCATAATCCTTCTAGCGCAACCTCTTCTCTAGTTAAAAGGTTCACTTCTTTCTACAATTTTGGTTGAATTGCTTCTTTTGTCTAGGCAATCTTATTAGGTTATATATTTTTTAAAGATTTAATACCTATGAGAAATATAATAGAAAATTTATATCTTTTTCTGGTTTTGACCAATTCGCTTAGAGTAGAAAAGAATCATATGTAAAGAAAAAGAAAGAAAAAGGGAAGGAAAAAAAATAGTGTAGTAGTTTGGCTTATGCTTAAATGGATATATCTATATATATATATATATATATATTGGTGTTTATCAAATTTGAGATAAATTACAATATTAGGAGTTAGTTTGGTATTTCCCTGTGATGGAAAGAAACAGGAACTTAAGGTGTTCTTATAATTACTATTGAACAATCTATTAGACTGTTTTGTCGCACAAGATACAGGGAATAAAATTAAATTTTGAGTAATAAATTAGGTGCATAAATATCAAATTTGAACTTTCAATTGTTTGAGTTGGACGTCAAGATTCCAGAATACTAGTAAAGAAGTTGGAAAGGTTTGAAAATAGAAAGAAAGAAAAAAGAAAATTATATTTATTTAGAGAATAGATTACGGAGTTCATGGGTAGTAACACTAGACTTATATTGATTTATAGATTTCACACAAATTGGGCGTTTGGATCGATAAGAAGTCGAGCTTTGGCTAGTAGGCATCAAGAGGTGAGTTGTAATCTTACCGCAATTTATGTTTTCATAACTTGCATGATTTACACATGATTTTTAATATGAATATGTTACCTATTATTTTGAGTTGCATGTGGGACAAGTCTTTTACTCGATTTGATACCGAAATAATTATTTGAGATGATTACCGTTGTTTTAAATATTCTTATTGCCACTAGATATGTTTTACCGTTACTTGAATTTACTGTTATCGAAATGAAATTACATGATTTGATAAGAATTGAAATGCCCTATATTGTTTTAAAATATTTTCCTATGAGTATATACGGATTACAGAGACAAGTATAAATGGGAGTAGACTTTAAAGAATCCCGTAGATAACGACGAGTTCGTTAGACTTGATGCACCTTGAAATTACCGATTACCGTTAAAGCCCTCGCTAGTGGGAAGGTAGAACTAGCATACCGTTACTGATTTCCCTCGAGTAGGGACTACCGTTATATTTGACTTCTTGCGAAAAAGTCCACAGTTATACTGATTACATGATCCGTTTATTGAACCCCACCAAATATGAATATTGATATTATATAGTGTGTACCAAACTTATTACTGAATTGTCAATTGACTTATATTACATGAAAAACATGATGACAGTTATGCAGACCGCATAGTGACCGCATACACAGACAGTTCTTTTGGCTATTTTGTAACCAATTATGCGACCGATATGCGGTCCGCATATTGGTTATGCGATCGCATACCTTATTCCGGAGCTCCAGTTTTGGGTTTTTAAAACCGACCCTATTTTTTTAAATACACTCTTTGTGCTATTTTTCAGGCATAATCTGATATTTTAGAGTGAGAGAGAGTGCCCTAGAATAAAAAGGTGTTCTTCAGAAATTTTTCTTCAATTCTTGCTCAAGTTTTGGAAGATTAAGAAGGGAAGCTCACTAGGTCTTCATCCTATAGATTGAAGTTGCTGAGAATTTTCGGAACATTTTAGAGTTTAAGAAAGCTCAATTGAGGTATGTTGGCTAAACTCTTCTCTTAGAATTGAATCCCATGATATTCATGTAAATTATGTAAGTCCCGAGCGATTCATTATGAAACTGGCTATTCCGAGTAAGATTGGGTTGAAAGATATATGTTCAACAAGCATCACAAATGCTTTATTCATGTTATGTTACCAATTGAGGATGTGTTAAAATATGGGTTGTGCATTAATAATGTTTCGACTTTAAGCTAGTAGATGTTATTCATTTGAAACAGATGGTCCCATAAGAAAACTGGCCTAGTAATATCTTTTGTTGAAAATAAGTTGCAAGTACTAATAAGATTGTAACTGTATCAAGAAAATTTTTGTAGAACTCAATTTCTAGGAGGTCATATGAAAGAGAAATCTGATATAGATATTTCACTAATGATGACATATGGCAAGATGATCATTTATACCTCTAGGCAACTCAAAAATCATGAGGAAAATAATCCAACACATGACTTAGGACTGGCGGCTGTGATTTATATATTAAAGGTTTGGCATCATTAATTGTTTGGGGTCCAGGTGGACATATTCACGGACCAAAAGATCCTTCAATATATTTGCAAATAGAAGAAATTGAATCTAAGGTAAAGAAGATGTCATGAGTTATGTAATGATTGCGATACCAATATTATATATCATCCGGGGAAGCCAATATTGTGGCGGATGCTCTTACCCGGAAATCTATGGGTAGCTTAGCACACTTGGAGGCATACCAAAGGCCATTGGCCAAAGAAGTTCACCAATTGGCTAGTTTGGGAGTTCGTCTTACGGACTCTAGTGAAGGAGGGGTAATTGTGCAAAATAGGGTTGAATCATCACTTGTAGTGGAAGTCAAACAAAGAAACAATACAACGACCCATTGTTGGTACAATTGAAAGAGGGGTTCATAAACATAAGACCATGGCCTTTTCTCATGGCATGGATGATGGTACACTAAGGTACCAAGGGCGACTATGTGTTCCAAATGTGGATGGTCTTTGGGAAAGAATCATGACCGAGGCTTACACTTCTAAGTATTCTGTGCACCTGGGTTCTATAAAATTGTATCATGATCTTAAGGAGGTCTATTGGTGGAACGATATGAAGAGAAATGTAGCAAAATTTGTGGCGGGATGTCCAAATTGTCAGTAGGTGACGGCCGAACACCAGAAGCCCGGTAGGTTGGCACAGAATATAGAAAATCCAATATAGAAGTGGGAAGTGATTAATATGGACTTTGTGATAGGATTGCCTCGTACTCCTCATAAGTTTGACTCGATTTGAGTGATTGTGGATTGACTCACAAAATCAGCACACTTTTTCCTGGTTAAGTCTACCGACACAGCAGAGCAGTATGCTCAGCTGTATATCAAAGAAATAGTCCAGTTGCATGACACCCCAGTTTCCATCATTTCTGATCAGAGAGCACAATTCACTGCGAATGTTTGGAAGATATTTTAGCAAGGTTTGAGTACTAAGTGAATCTTAGTACAGCCTTTCACCCGCAGACTGAGGGGCAGGCAGAGTGGACTATTCAGACGCTTGAGAATATGTTGCGCGCTTGTGTTCTAGACTTCAAAGGCAACTGGGATGATCATTTACCACTCATAGAATTTGCCTACAACAATAGCTATCATGCTAGTATTCAAATGGCACCGTTCGAGGCTTTATATGGTAGGAGATGTAGATCTCCCATTGGGTGGTTCGAAATTGGGGAAGCAGATTTGATAGAGCCAGACCTTGTACATCAGGCTATGGAAAAAGTTAAAATCATTAAGGAGTGGTTGAAGACTTCTTAGAGTCGTTAGAAATCCTATTCGGATGTTCGGCGTAGGGATTTGGAGTTCAAAGAAGATGATTGGATATTCTTGAAAATTTCCCCCATGAAGGGTGTAATGCGATTTGGTAAGAAATGAAAATTGAGTCCGAGGTATGTCGGACCGTACAAAATCATTCAGAGGATCGGTGAGGTGGCGTACAAGCTTGAGCTACCACCTGAGATGCCATTAGTACACCGGTGTTTCATGTGTCTATGTTGAAGAAAGTAGTTGGAGATCCGATATTCATTGTTCCGGTTGAGACCATTGAGGTAAAAGAGAAATTGAATTACGGAGAGATTCCGGTTTCTATTATTGATCGGCAAGTCCAAAAATTGAGAAATAAAGAAATTGCCTCCGTGAAAGTGTTGTGACGAAACTAACAGGTTGAAGAGGCTACTTGGGAAGCCGAGAAAGAAATGAAGAAAAACTAACCTTATTTGTTTGAATAGCCATGTATTTATAAAGTTATGATCTATGAGAAATATTCTAAGAGTTGCTTTCTATGAATTTTGTATCATTTGTACAATTGGCGTTAAGGGTGTTCCTTTCTAGAAATATATTGCTTGTGAGACCATAGTTGGTGTTATTTTGTATTATGTTACGTCGTTAGATTATGTATGTGCTGTTAGGATGTGTTTTTGGGGCCCTCTGACAGGTGGATAGGCATAGTTACAAGAAAAACTCTAGTGAAATATTTGGAGATTTTGGGAGTTAGTCAAATTTTGGGCTGCCCGAAAATGGCATGAAACAAACTGAGTTGCATAAGATGCTAATGAAGGATTTGTACCCTCATTCAAGGACGAATGATCCTAAGCGGGGGTATCTGTAACACCCCAAAAACATTTGAAGTACTTAAGTGTAAGGCCTGGTAACATTTGCAAAGAAAATAATATTTCATGGTGTCGGACTAGGCTTACGTGTTTGAGGATTATAGAATTTTTTGGGTTAAACAATGCACGGGAAAGTAAAGGAAAATTTTTGCCGAAAATGTGCATTTATGCGGTCTATTATGAGACCGCATAATCACTCTGCGGGCCGCATAATGGCCGCAGAAGTGAGCAGGTGAGGGCTATTTTGGAAGCAGCTATGCGGTCGATTATGCAATCGCATAACTGTTATGCGGTGCATTATGCGACCGCATAACAGTTATGCTGACCGCATAGTGACCGCATACACAGACAGTTCTTTTGGCTATTTCGTAACCAATTATGCGACCGATATGCGGTCTGTATATCGGTTATGCGATCGCATACCTTGTTCGGGAGCTCCATTTTTGGGTTTTTAAAACCTGACCCTATTTTGTTAAATACACTCTTTGGGCCCTTTTTCAGGCATAATATGATATTTTAGAGTGAGAGAAAGTGCCCTAGAGTGAGAAGGTGTTCTTCAGTAATTTTTCTTCAATTCTTGCTCAAGTTTTGGAAGATTAAGAAAGGAAGTTCACTAGGTCTTCATCCTAGAGATTGAAGTTGCTGAGAATTTCCGGAATATTTTAGAGTTTAAGAAAGCTCAATTGAGCTATGTTGGCTAAACTCTTCTCTTAGAATTGAATCCTATGATATTCATGTAAATTATGTAAGTCTCGAATGATTCATTATGAAACTGGCTATTCCGAGTAAGATTGGGTTGAAAGATATATGTTCAACAAACATCCCAAATGCTTTATTTATGTTATGTTACCAATTGAGGATGTGTTAAAATATGGGTTGTGCATTAATAATGTTTCGACTTTAATTCAAGTTCAAAAGAAGGCTATTATGCCAAATTTTATGAAATATCTCTATGTGTCTTAGACTCTAAACTGCTCACATATTTATTACACACCTTGATTTGCATTGTATTTGTTGTTGATGATGATAATGATATTTGAAATTGATAAGGCGAGCATGAAATACTGAATATGGCCAACGTGCCAAGAATGATCTTATAATTATTTCCATTAGTGCTAATTAAATAAAAAGATGTGAAAGTAATATGAAATATGATGGTTAATATAAAAAGGTTGATGTCTCAAATAAGACGGCCTAGTCGATCGTGTCGTGATTGGACACCATGCCGCAGACATGGTAGTGATTGTGCTGGAAATTGGTAATCAGAGTAATCGTGGTTGATGTCTCTAATGGATGGCCTAGACGATCGGGTCGTGATCGGACTCCATGTTAAAAATGGTGGTATTGATATTGAGAGTAATTGTGGTTGATGTCCCTAATGGATGGCCTAACTGATCGGGTCGTGATCGGACTCCGTACTAAATTTACGGTCGTATTGGTATTTATGGTAATTGTGGTTGATTCTCTAATGAGATAACCTAGCCGATCTGGTAGTGATCGGACTCCGTGCTAAAAGTATGGTGGCATTGGTATTGTGAACACTGGTATTGCAAATAATGATATATCGATACTAAAGATCTCCCAATGTGAGATATGAAAATTAATTTGAACACTGTCTTGATCCTAAATTGAGGTTTGATGTTGATTAAGGTTTTCATTGATATTATGATAATCTTGTTTGTATTAATTGTCATTCTATTGAGAGGGTGTTTAGTTATACATACTAGTACTATTCGACGGTACTAATGTCCCTTTTGCCGAGGGCGCTGCATCTTTCAATGGATACAGGTGGTTCCACAGCATGAGATATTAATCAGTGATAGCATTGCACCTTTTTCCTAGCTGACTTGGTGAGCCCCACTTTATTCCGGGGTCATAAATCTTTTGTACTTGTGTATCCTGTTTGAGGTATAGCCTGGGCCTTATTGCTGGCATTATCATTGTACTCTTCTTTATCTATAGAGACTTCGTAGACATAGTATGGGTTGTGTATTGGTGCTGGGGAAAGACAAACTATGTTATGTTGTGGACGTGTTACTTGTCCATTTGAGACTTTAAAAATGATGAAACTATTGGAAATGAATTGGTATTGTAGACATGAACACATTTTCGTCTAATTAATGATAATATGTGTTATCTCTATTCATGGATGAATTTGGGTAGAATGAAATCTAACAGGCTTACTCGGTCGGGTTCACTCAGTTGAGCGCCGGTCGCGCTCCTCGGTTTTGGGGCGTGACAGTATCCCTACAAGAGTTCCTGAAATTGAAATCACCAAAATTCACAGGTTCTGATAATTCGGCAGATCCTCAATGTTTCTTGGATGGGACACTCAACGCATTGCGTGCTCTAGGATGTTCTAGTGAGAGAGCCGTGAAGCTCGCAACATACAAACTAGAGGATATGGCTAACACGTGATATGGAACTATATTGCTAGGAAGGCCAGCAGGAGCAGCCCCACTGACATGGGACGAGTTCAGTAAGTTGTTTATGGATCATTTTCTTCCAGATAGCCCGAGGCAAAAATATGCTAGAGACTTTGAGAGATTGGTTCAGACTCCAGATATGGATGTGTCAACCTACAACACGAATTTTTGTAGTCTGGCGAGATATGCTCCTTACTTAGTGCCTACCCATAAAGCTCGAGTTCGGAGGTTTGTTGGTGGGTTGGTTGGTCGTCTATACACTGCAGTAGCCCCACAGATGAAGACTTTGTCCTACACTGATGCAGTCGATCTTGCTAGAGAGATTGAAAATAAGGGACGTGATGAGCGTGCAGCTAGTGAATTACGTAAGAAGGCCAAGACAAGAGGATCTTTCAATGGCGGTTTTAGTGAAAATCGTAGAGTAGGAAATCAGGGACAACATCAATAAGGTTCTCAAACAGGGATACATTTGTCTTCACAGTCCACATACAGACCACATTATAGACAGGGTACTAGGGGACCATCATCATCTGGACATCGTAATTCTGGGCAGATATATGCCACTACTCCAGTCTGCCAGACCTGTGGTAGATCACATTTGGGCCAGTGTCGTGTTCTAACTGGAGAGTGCCTTCTTTGTGGCCAGTTGGGATATCACTTAAGGGATTGCCCTCAGCCTCCGAGGAATTCCAAATAGGCTTCTACTCAGTCAGCTGCACCTACTCAGACTACTCATAATACCTTAGGTGCAACAGGTACAGAAAATAGAGATCGAGGTGCTGGTGATCGTGCTACTGTGATTCAAGGACAAGGGAATGCTGGTAGAGGTCAGGCGAGAGTTTTTGCATTTACCAGACAGGATGCTCCAGCCTCGAATGTAGTGGTTACAAGTATTCTTTCTGTCTGTTCATTTGATGCACTTGCGTTGATTTATCCGGGATCTACTCACTCTTATGTGTCATCGTAGTTTGCTTTGAGGTTTAGTATATAGCCTGAGCTATTGAATGATCCTTTTCTAGTTGCTACTCCTGTTGGGGAGTTTCTATTATCTGAATATGTGTACAGTGCTTGTAAGATTCAGGTTGAGGATATAGATACTCTAGCTGACCTTATTATACTTTGATATGATTGATTTTGACAAACTGATGGGAATAGATTGCTTATCTTCTTGCTATGCTATCGTCGATTTTCATGCAAACATAGTTAAATTTGAGATACCAAATGAACCCCGTTTTATTCTAAGAGGGAGTCAGGTTCGAGAGATTTGCAAAGTTGTATCTTTTATGAAGGCTCAACGACTTATGAAGAAAGGCTCACTGGGTTTCTTATCTATTGTAAATGACACAAGAAAGGAAACAATTAGTATAGAAAATGTACCAGTCATGAGAGAATGTTCTGATGTATTTCCCAAGGATTTACCAGGATTGCCTCCAGTACGAGAAATAGATTTTGGTATTGATTTGCCACCTGGCACACAGCCCGTATCGACACCCACATATCGGATGGCACCAGCAGAGTTGAGGGAGCTAAAGTAATAGTTATAGGATTTGTTAGATAAGGGTTTTATTAGACCTAGTGTATCACTATGCGGTACACCAGTATTGTTCGTAAAGAAGAAAAACGGATCTCTAAGAATGTGCATTGACTACATGCAGTTGAACAAGATAACAATTCGCAATAAATATCCCTTGCCTCGTATAGATGACATGTTTGATCAGTTACAAGGAGCTGCTCACTTTTCAAAGATTGACCTCAGGTCTGGTTATCATCAGCTTAGAATCAAAGATGAAGATATTTCTAAGTTTGCTTTCATAACTCGATATGGACACTATGAGTTTCTTGTGACGCCTTTCGGATTGACTAATGCTCCAGCTACATTCATAGATTTAATGAATAGGGTGTTTAAGCCATTTTTGGATAGATTTGTAATAGTATTTATTGATGATATCCTGATATATTATCGTAGCAAGGAAGAACTTGAGAATCATTTGAGGACTGTGTTGCAGACATTACGAGAACATCACCTTTATGATATGTTCTCGAAGTGTGAATTTTGGCTAGACTAAGTAGCATTTCTGGGGCATGTTGTATCCAAAGATGGAATTATGTAGATACTAAGAAGACAAAAGCTGTGCAGAAATGGCCCAAACCTACTTCTCCTACAGAGATTCGTAGCTTTTAAGTCTTGGCAGGCTATTATAGGCATTTTGTGCCGGATTTCTCCAGAATACAGCGCCACTAACTAAGCTAACATAGAAAAATTCAAGGTTACAGTGGACGGAAGAATGTGAGCAGAGCTTTCAAAAACTCAAAACGTGACTGACAACCGCACCCATATTAGCCTTACCATCGAGTTCTGGAGGATTTACGGTGTTCTGTGATGCATCAAGAGTGGGATTAGGATGTGTTCTCATGCAAAATAGTCACATTATAGCTTATGCTTCGAGATAATTGGAAAAGCGCAAGCAATACTATCCTACACATGATTTGGAGATGGCTGCAGTGGGATTTGCTCTAAACATTTGGAGGCATTACCCATACGGTGAAACTTGTGAAATTTATACTAACCTTAAGAGTTTGAAGTACATTTTCAGTAGAGAGATCTGAACCTTCGGCAACGTCAGTGGATGGAATTACTCAAGGACTATGATTGTTCTATTTTGTATCATCTTGGAAAAGCCAATGTTGTGGCTGACGCATTGAGCAGAAAATCTATAGGAAGTTTGGCACATATAGTTCCTGCAAGGAGACCTTTGGTTGAAGATATGCATAGACTAGAGGGTACAAGTGTTAGATTTAGTGTCAAGAATTTAGAGGCATTGTTGGCTTGTGTTCAAGCTAAGTCTTCATTAGTTGAGCGCATTAAGGCCACCCAATATGAGGATGAGCATTTTTGCAAGTACAGAGATGAGGCCTTAGCTGGTAAAAGCAATTATTTTCTTCTCTAAGCGAATTGGTCAAAACCAGAAAAAGATATAAATTTTCCATAATATTTCTCATAGGTATTAAATCTTTAAAAAAAACTTAACCTAATAAGATTGCCTAGACAAAAGAAGCAATTCAACCAAAATTATAAAAAGAAGTGAACCTTTTAACTAGAGAAAAGATTGCGCTAGAAGGATTATGAACAAGCACCAAGAGTAAAACCTTCTTTTTCTTCTATCTTCTTTGTAATGTTATTTTTTTTATTAGTATTTCACCCAAATTCCTTTTCTCTGTTGTTTGTATGTTGCGTACCCTTCCCCTTAACCCTTTTTTCTTCTTTTACTTTTTGCCAGATTTTCATCTGGTGGGCTTCGCCCCCCTCCCCCCCCTTATTTTTAACTTTTTTTTAATCTCCCCCAAATTAGGAGGATCTATAGTTTTTTCACACTTCCCCTCCAGCGTGACTCGAACCCAGGACCTAATGGTCGTGGGTGGAGGTGCTTTACCAACTGAGCAAACCTCACTTGTCAACTGAGCAAGCCTCACTTCGGCCCTTTTGCATCTCACTTCCCTTTTTTTTTTAACAACATAATTAGTTTGCTAAATGACCATTGTGTCCTTATTTAAAAGTTATGGGATATTACATCCTCCCCACCTTATAAAAATTCGGTCCCTGAATTTAACTCAAATGAGTATTTGTAGACTTAAATAAATACGGGTACTTGACTCGCATAGCATCTTCTATTTTCCAAGTAGCTTCTTCAACTGTATGATTTCGCCATAAGACTTTTACAAACTCAATTTCTTTTGACCGTAGCTTTCTTACTTGCTTATCAACAATAGCCATCGGTTCCTCCTCGTAAGACAACTTCTCATCAAGCGGTATAGTAGGTGCTTCAAGCACCTGATATGAGTCTGATATACATTTTCTTAGCATTGAGACATGAAACACTGGATGAATAAAGGACAACTTAGGAGGAAGTGCCAAACGATAATCCACAGCTCTCACTCGGTCTAGTATCTCATACGGTCCTATAAACCTGAGGCTCAACTTGCCTCTTTTCCCTAACCCTATCACACCTTTCATAGGGGAGACTCGTAGGAACACTTTGTCCTCAATTGTGAACACTAAATCTCTTCTACTCTTATCAGCATAAGACTTTTGTCTACTTTGAGATGTGAGTAATTGTTGTATGATCAACTGGACCTTGTCAATAGTTTCTTGTACTAAGTCGGGTCCCAATAAGTTAGTCTCACCAGTTTCAAACCATCCGATAGGAGAATGTCATCTTCTACCATACAATGCTTCGTACGGTGCCATTTGAATACTGGGCTGGAAGCTATTGTTGTATGCAAATTCAGCTAAAGGTAGATAAGCGTCCCAACTACCTCCAAACTCAAGAATTCAAGCTCTCAACATATCCTCCAAAATCTGTATAGTACGTTCACACTGCCCGTCTATCTGTGGATTAAATGCAGTACTAAGATCTACTCGTGTACCCAATGCTTCTTGAAAAGATTTTCAAAAGTGTGAGGTAAATTGTGATCCTCTATCAGAGATAAATATTTGCGCATACCTCACTCCACCATATATAGTCTTCGCTGGCAAAAAGTGTGTTAATTTTGTCAGTCAATCTACAATTACCCACACAGAATCATAACCTCTAAGAGTACGGGGTAGGCCAGTCACAAAATCCATGGTAATTCTTTTCCATGTCCACTCTGAAATCTCAATTTGTTGTAGTAGTCCTGCTGGTCGTTGATGCTCAGCCTTGACCTGCTGACAAGTCAAACAATTAGAACCAAAGTTAGTAACATCTTTCTTCATACCTTCCCACCAATAAAATTACTTTAGATCATGATACATTTTTGTGGATCCAGGATGTATAGTGTATCTAGAGTTGTGAGCTTCTATAAGAATAGCATGGCTCAACCCATCTACGTCTGCGACACATAGCCTGTCACCCATTTAAAGAACACCATCACTTTCAACAATCATCATATGTAAAGAAAAAGAAAGAAAAAGGGAAGAAAAAAAACAGTGTAGTAGTTTAGTTTATGCTTAAATGGATATATATATATATATTGATCTTTATCAAATTTGAGATAAATTACAATATTAAGAGTTAGTTTGGTATTTCCCTGTGATGGAAAGAAACAAGAACTTAAGGTGTTGTTATAATTACTATTGAACAATCTATTAGACTGTTTTGTCGCACAAGATACAGAGAATAAAATTAAGTTTTGAGTAATAAATTAGGTGAATAAATATCAAATTTGCACTTTCAATTGTTTGAGTTGGACGTCAAGATTCCAGAATACTAGTAAAGAAGTTGGAAAGGTTTGAAAAATAGAAAGAAAGAAAAAAGAAAATTATATTTATTTAGAGAATAGATTACGGGGTTGATGGGTAGTAACACTAGACTTATATTGATTTATAGATTTCACATAAATTGGGCGTTTGGATCGATAAGAAGTCGAGCTTTGGCTAGTAGGCATCAAGAGGTGAGTTGTAATCTTACCGCAATTTATGTTTTCATAACTTGCATGATTTACACATGATTTTTAAGATGAATATGTTACCGATTATTTTGAGTTGCATATGGGACAAGTCTTTTATTCGATTTGATACCGAAATAATTATTTGAGATGATTACCATTATTTTAAATATTCTTATTGCCACTAGATATGTTTTACCGTTACTTGAATTTACTGTTATCGAAATGAAATTACATGATTTGATAAGAATTAAAATGCTCTATATTGTTTTAAAATATTTTCCTATAAGTATATACGGATTACAGAGACAAGTATAAATGGGAGTAGACTTTGAAGGATCCCGTAGATAACGACGGGTTCGTTAGACCTGATGCACCTTGAAATTATCGATTACCGTTACAGCCCTCGCTAGTGGGAAGGTAGAACTAGCATACTGTTACTGATTTCCCTCGAGTAGGGACTACCGTTATATTTGACTTCTTGCGAAGACGTCCACAGTTATACTGATTACATGATCCGTTCATTGAAACCTCCCAAATATGAATATTGATATTAGATAGTATCTACTAAGCTTATTACTGAATTGTTAATTGAATTATATTACATAAAAAATATGATGAGACTGAAAATTGTTTATTGGTTCTGAAATGGTATTCTTATGATATTTTCTATTCAATATACTAGCATGTTTTCTGACTTGTCCCTAATAAAAACGGTTGTGGTTAAGTGTTATTACTCACTGAGCTAGCGACTCACTCCCCACTATTTTTTTCAGAGACAGTAGGTAACGCAAGCGAGGATTTCGTTAATTAGAGCGCATAGGTTGATAGTTCTTGGTGAGCCTCGCACTTGTTCGCGTAGGCGGAGATTTTATTTATTGTTATGGTCTTTTCTTTAAACTCTTAGAGTCGCTCCATAGTCATTATTTTAGTGTCATGAGTATTCTTTCGTTATTAGATTTATGATGAGTATTGCACTTTCTTATCGAATTTGGAGATAAATTAGTATTTCTGGTTGTTAGTGAGTTGATTAGTAATAGTGGAGACTTGTTTTGGTTAATTGATAAGTTGGTGATTGTTTGGTTTGATATTAGGATGGTTGGTTGTTGATTTTTAGCTAGGAAATGTTTTTGGGATAGTTCAAAAACAAAAAAAATTCTGTCCGTTTTTCTGTAAAACACTAATAAGGCTTTCTTGGGAGCACTTGCTCCAAAGCGCCGGTCACGATCCTAAATTGGATCGTGACAATATTTGACAAATAGTAACACGTTTGCATAAACTAGAATGGAGTGAGTAATAAAATAGCGGTACTCTATAATTATTAATTTAAAATTTAGATCTCTTTTGCTAAAACTCCAAGCTATTAATATAGAAGAAAATAATAAATCCAAATCAAATAAGGCTGGAAAAAGAGCAAAGAAATGTTACCGCTGAATAAAACTTTTCTTCCCAAATCGAGAAAAAGAAGAAGAAAAAAGAAGAAGAAGAAGCAGAAGAAGAAGAAGAAGAAGAAGAAAGCAGGGAATAGGCAGAACCGCAGAAATAATCCTTGTACAGTCACATGCTATCTATAATTAAACTGATTATCTTTGCTTTCTAGTATTAGTAATTACTGCTCCTTCAACTGCAATTTCTTGTAATTTTTCAAACATAATTAACATGTGGAAAACTCAATTTATCAATATGTTTTAAAAATCGAACTCGTAATACTACGGATTTGAATTGAATGAGTATCTTACAATCGCCCAAAATGTAAATCCTTGTCCACAAACTTATGTGATCAATTTTTCCTGCTCTGTTTCAGCTAGTCTCTGTTTCTCAAAAAAGATTTGATTCTTCTTTATGAACGCTTCAATAGTAAGCTTAAATTCTTCGTTGCTAAGTGTGTCTACCGCTGACATGTCTGTCTGGGAACGCCGGAGCTTTTTTGAAGGATTCACTGGAATCTCTTGCTTCAAATTCTCCGATTTAGTCCTTTGAAGTATCTGTATATTCTTCGTTGTTACATCTATTGTCGTCTCTGCGGCGTCGCTTTGCACCTTATTCGGCACCTTGCTTTCTGAGCAAACAATCTGCTTACTTTCATCTCCGGCGAAATTAGGCACCGCAATGCCCGGCGACGAAGAAGGTGATGAAGTTGCCACATAGCCGTCACAGGTAGTGACAATCGGTAGTTGAACTTCACAGGAGCGGACATCGTCGCGGTGGATACCGCCAGTGACGGAGTGGTTATCCGCTTCTGTTTGACGGCAGAGCAATAAGACAGAGACAATAATTGCGTTGCCAATGAGAAAAACGACATGAGGATTGAATATATAAACTGAGAGTTCGACCAATAAGTCGCCGGAGAATTTAACGGCAGCCGGGAGATATGTCCAGGACCAGGAAATAAACATGAAGGCCAAGAGCACTTCAACAAATTGCAACAACTTCATCATTTTCCGAAACCGATTGAACCGTACCATTGCTCTGGCTTTCTCATATTTCACGTTGTCAAACGCTTCATGATCCATTATTTTTCACTTTCTAACACCCGATCGGTTGGGTTCACGAGAAAATGGATTGTTAGAAATTATTTGAATCAATGAGAACTGAGACAGAAACAAGAGTCATGCAAAAGACTGATTTTCAAGCAGCTAGAGACTAGTGTTCGCGTACTGTTTCGAAGGTATATGTATAAGGAGGAAGGTTAAGAAATTCCTGTATGTAGAAATATACAATGAGAGAGAAGTGAGGCACGAATTCTTAGAATCAAGGTTTGAGGTTTAAATTGAATAGATGAGATGATGGAGGCTTCTGAAGTACATAAATGAATGAGGAGGTAGAATTAATGTATGTAAAGAGGGAGGGAATACTCCTTATATAGGCGATAACTTCATTTCTCTTTGCTAAAAAGAATTCTGTGGGGAATGATTTAAGGGTTTTGAATAATGGAAATTATGAGTAACTTATTTAATTATTATGAACAGTGTGAAAAGAGTAGGAATTGGTCCCCTCATGGGATAGCATAAGTAGAGTCACAAATCTGAATTTCAGTGGTTTCTAAACTGGAGCACACCTACACCCTGCTCACCCTTACTTTGAACTCTCTCCCAATATATAACATAATTGATCTATGTACAAGTTATATTGAAATTATAATGTGAGTTGTTAATTTGGTATAAGAATAGCACAAGCAGGGACGGAGCTAGAATGACGGAAGCCAGATCTTTTTTAAAAAGTTAATAATATAAATGGTATTACTTTTGCTTTATTTCAAAAACAGCAAATTGATTTACAATTATGGCATGTTTTAAAAAACTCATACGTTTATTTGCCTCTATGTTTTAAATGATTCATTAATTAAGGAATCACTAATTAAGGGATGGATTACTAATTTGTTCTCATTAATTTTCCCCCCTCAAAACCTAATCTCTCTCTCTCTCTTCCCTTGTACAGACCACTCCATTCTCTCTCACCCCTCTCATCTTACATCTTCAACGTTTTCAACTGGACCATAATGGCTCTTTCGTTGTTCATAAATATATAATGAATATTATGCTATGTATTTTTATTTATTCCATAAATATACAAGAATATGTTTTAGCTAAAACAAACATGCACAAACACATATACTTTATACCATTAACATATCATTTATATAATAAAATATTTTTTATTAGATATGCTATATGCCAAAATTATTTCATAAATATATAATGAATATATTATATACCATGAATATTCCTTGTATAATTATTAATGTTTTTTAAATCTTGTTTGTTGTATAAATCATAATTATAGTTTATATATATACCATGTAGTTTTTGTGAATTATAGGATTTGGTATTGTTAATTTATATTTATCTTGATTCACACTTAGATACACATGATACCATAATTATACAACGTATAATCATCAGAATATCGCAGTTGCTTATGATAGTATTGTTATAGCAAGAGGCATATTTTTGGAAAACAAAGAAAAAAGGAAAATAAGAAGAAAAAAATGTAAGGAAAATAGAGCTATTCTCATATGAAATAGGGATGGAACAAATTTGAATAGCTGCTATTCTCATGTGAACATTCCAGTAGCTGCCTTTTATTGTTCATCTTTTACTTTTTTACCAAGTCTTCATTCATTATAGTTTTGCTAAAAGTGATGAATTAAAGAATACAAAATTGACATATTATATACCATCTATATATCTAGTATAATTTATAATAATTTTTAAGAAATATATTTGTATAAATCATATAATTCATGTTATATACCATTTATTTTTCCTAGTATATATACAGTGTATTTTTACATTGAAGGATGTGATATTTTAACTTAAATAACAAGTATGTTTAATTTCTTTGATTCACACTTATATACACATTATAAATATGATTATACAATTTATATATCATATATTTTTAATTTATATATCTTTATATTCACAAAAAAATTATATATCTTTATATTCACACTTAAATACATATTATATTACTATTTATACAATGTATATAACATAACACATAATACAGTTAATAGATGCACATTTAAACTTAGACAAATATTACAGCCATATGCAAGTGTCCATTGTGATGTACTGTGCCAAAGGCAACAAGGGGATCTAGTCCTTTTTATTGGATATTTATCGATAAAATAGGAAAATAGTTAATGGGGTTGAATGGGCGAGATATGCGGATACGTTTCTGCTAATTTTATAATTATTTTACTGCCATCTTTGTTTATTAAGTAGCCCTGCTAGGTTGGTATAATTACTTCTTAAATATTGCCCACTTATGAAACTTTCCCTAGAGATAGCCCATTTGTAATAGTTAGTAGTCCATTGTATTTTTTATATTTTTTTCGGGTCACTATAAATAATGAAGCCCACCTTTGTAGTAACAACTCTCTGATTCATTTTTCTCAATACACAGAAGAGACAAAGTCTCGAAGCTTCTGATTCTCTAAACATGGTGTAAACCCTAGAATCTCTCCTTCGTTTACCTCGTTTCTTCACGTTTACATGGTATCAGAGCTGAGATCCGTGTAAATCTCATGTTGTGAATTCAATCGATGCTACACTCGTCTTCTCTCATCGGGTTTTTTGTACTTCCTCTGATTTTTTATTTCATTTGTTGTTCGTGGTCTGGTGTTGGATTCTATGTTCGATTCTTCGGCTGAGTTCTCCAGTATTTGTGTTCTCTCATCTACTCCAGTGCATTGCAGCGGTGAATTTTTTCTATCAGACGACTTCAAGGATTTCGACTGAAATTAGGGTTTTCTCGTATAAGAGTTTTATGGCGGCTATTGAGGTATTTTTTGTTTGAAGGCCGTAGCTCTTTCCGGTTGCAAAAGAGATTAGTAACATCAACTTGACTTATCGTTACATCTTCATATTTCTGCTTGCATGACCTAAGTTTTCTGTCTGGTTGATTGTGAATCCGATAACATGACTAACGAAACTTCTGATACATCTTCAACTCCTATAACTTCTTGTACTGCTTTCCATGAGGATGACAATACTCATCTATGTCATCCTCTATATGTGCACCCATAGATGTTCTGGGGACCTTGTTGGTCTCCATCCCATTCGATGGAATTGGGTATGGTAGTTGGAGGCAATAATATCCTTGTCGCACTGTCCATTAAAAACAAACTAGATTTTATAAATGGAAACTTCCAAAAGCCTTCACTACCTCCCATCTTGCCAAACAATGGCAGATGTGCAATAACCTTGTCATCTTCTGGTTGGTGAACTCCTTGTCTAAGGAAATATTTCATAGTGTGGAGTACTCAGAGTTTGCTAGGGAAATTTGGAACGGGTTGGAAGTGAGGTATGGTAAAGCCGATGGGGTTAGAGTATTTGAACTTAAGAAAGAATTAGCACATATTTCCCAGGGGTCCCTCGACATAGCCTCATACTTTAATAAAATCAAACAATTATGGGATGAAATAACTTTCATATCTACGGGTCGAGCTAGGTTGTGTTCTTATGGGGCTATGTCTGCAGAGAATGAGGAACAGAGGGCCTATCAGTTTTTGATGGGTTTGAATGACACATATGTTCAAACCAGGAGTAACATTCTGATGATGAAGCATATTCCTTCAGTTGGGACTATGTATAACATCCTGCTATCTGATGAGAATCAGAGGAATGTATCTGTTGGGACTCAGTTTCCTTCTACCTCTACCTCTTTTAGTGCTGGGATCTCCAAACAGGGTTATTCTTCTAAGGTGAATTTTGACCCATCTAAATCAAATGTCACCTACAAATACTATAAGAAACCTGGCCATACTATAGACAAATGCTACAAATGCCATGGTTATCCTCCAAACTTCAAGTTTACTATATCTCCTAACTTTAGAAAGACTGTTGCACATGTTGAGCTTACCAGCCCTGCTGAATCTGGGATTGGTGACATCTCTACTGAGCATGGTATTGTTCCACAGTTGGAAGAGATGTTTGTTATTCCTGGGCTTACCAAGGATCAGTATTCCCAATTGATGATGTTACTTCAACAGTCACATTTGTCTCCTTCTCCATCTGCTTCAAATTTGATGGGATCAGTCAATTTTGTTGGTGAGTTAATTCCCCCTGGTGTATCTTTTGGTGCATGCATGTTGACCAAAGTGGATGGAATAGTGTGGACCATAGACTCTGGGGCTTCTGACCATATGACTTCCACTAGGAATTTACTTTTTAATGTTCAAACCTTACATGTCCCATACCTTGTTTCTCTTTCAAATGGGTATAAAGTCAAAGTTAACAATATTGGTTCATTGGCCTTATTGCTTGATTTGATATTGCATAATGTGCTTTACGTTCTCAGTTTTCAGTACAATCTTATTTTTGTCCACAAATTACTCTCTCATTGTGATGACATTGTACAATTTACCAAGGCTGCTTGTACTTTACAGGGCCCTCCAGTAAGGAAGACAGTGGTACTTGGTAAGCTGGACAATGGCCTCTACAAGTTGTTTCAGTCTATCATTGCTCCTAGCCCACAATTTTCTTCTTTTGTTCACTTTGTTGTTTCAAATGTTTCATATTCTAATTCTGTTGTTCATGCTAGTGTAACTGATGAATGTTCCTCTGTAGATACCATGTCAGCTGTTGATAATATGAATAAAGCTGGGGTTGTTTGCCATTACAGATTTGGACATATTCCTTTCTCTAAACTGAAAACTATATCTGCTATAAATTTTAAATTTCCTCTTAAACAATTATTTAGTTGTCCTATCTGCCCTTTAGCCAGGCAAACTAGGTTTCTTTTCCCAGAAAGTAGCATACAGTCCACTCATCCGTTCTAATTAGTTCATATAGATACTTAGGGACTTTATCCCACACCTACTTATAATAGTTCCAAGTACTTCTTGACCATTGTTGATGATTATTCTAGGGCCACTTGGACCCATCTTATGGGATCCAAGAGTAATACTTTTGACTTAAGGCTTTCATTTCCATGGTTAAAACACAATTTTAAACTAAAGTCAGGCTGTCAGAAGTGATAATGCCTTAGAATTAGGTTCCAGTACTTCAGGTTCTCATTTTTTCTCTGAGAAAGGCATCCAGCATTAGACTTCCTGCCCACACACTCCCCAATAAAATGAAGTGGTGTAAAGGAAGCACATATATTTGCTTGAAACTGACAGAGCTCTATTATTTCAATCTTATCTTCCCATCAGGTTCTGGGGAGACTGCCTTCTCACTGCAACATACTTGATCAATAGGTTTCCTTCTCCTCTCCTTAATCACAAAAGTCCCTATGAATTGTTATATGGATATGCTCCTTCTTACTCTCATCTTAAAGCTTTTGGATGTTTGTGTTACTCTACTATACCTAAGTTGCACAAGGACAAATTCTCCCCCATATCCACTCCCTGTGTATTTGTGGGTTATCCTTTTGCTAAGAAAGGCTATAAACTCTATAGTCTGACTTCCAGAACCTGCTTCATTTCTAGGGATGTCATTTTCCTAGAACATATTTTTCCATTCTTTACAACTTCCAATCCGTCTTCTCACATTCTTCCTTCTCCTCTTTCTTCTTGTTTTGTTACTAATCACTCTATATCTCCATATCCCTCATCCCCCCCTTAACTTGTTTCTTCGTCAGATGTTGATCCTCTTTCTCCTGGCTTGCATCCTTCTCCTACTTCCTTTCTAACTCCTGCTTCACTTTTTGTTCCTTCACCTCCTGTTTCTTCTTCTCCTTTGCCTGTTTTGAGAAGATCCTCTAGACCACATAACCCTCCTAGTTATCTCAACATCTATGTTTGTCATTCTTTATCCTTTATTTCCATTCATGTTTCTTGTGATGGTCAGTTGTATGTCCCATAGCCTCATTCATACTCTTAGGCAACCACCATCCATGAGTGGCAAGATTTCATTAGCAAGGAAGGCTTTGGAAGCTAATGGGACTTGGAAAATTGTTGAGCTTCCACAAGGAAAGAAGCCCATTGGGTGTAAATAGGTCTATAAGGTAAAATATAGGGATGATGGAAGTATAGAAAGGTACAATGCACCGGCACGATAATGTCTGATAAGCATGAGTTGGCTGCTCTGGTGTACGGGCGGCGGGAGTCTGAGCTCCTCCCCTAGCCTGTGAAGTAGCTGGTCCAAACGGAATCAACCCTACCTGGGCCAAACTACCGAACATACTCATGAGGTCTACCAAGGTCTCTTGGAGCCCCGACGTAGCAACAGGCTGCTCAGGTGCACGCTCAACATGCTCGAGCTCCTGGTCCTCAACTGGAGCTGCTGGAGGCTCCACAACTGCTACTCTAGAAGGTTCTCTA
This sequence comes from Nicotiana otophora, assembly GCA_000715115.1. Lineage (NCBI taxonomy): Eukaryota > Viridiplantae > Streptophyta > Magnoliopsida > Solanales > Solanaceae > Nicotiana > Nicotiana otophora. Next base: position 402,472 of record AWOL01S0039146.1, on the reverse strand, counting down.
GTTGTAGCACGTGCCCCTCCTCGGCCTCTACCTCGGCCAAGGTCTTTCTCGTCTATAGTAGGGGGTGCTCGTGTCTGATCAGCTTATCCGTTAACGTGTGTCTTCACCATCTGTGAGAGAATAGAAGAGTAAAGGTTCAAACTTCGGAATAAAAAATTGGCACGATAAAGAATGAAAGAACATGATATTTCCTAACAGTTCGATAGCCTCTCGAAGATAAGTAACGTCTCCATATTGATCCGCAAGATTATACTAAACTCGTTCGTGACTCATAGAACCTGTGAACCTAGAGCTATGATACTAACTTGGAATGACGCAATTTCACCATAGGGTTCATGATGGCACTTAATCTCTAAAACTAGGTAAGGCTATCACATAACAACATTAATTAAACAAAACATAATATAATAAGACAAAAATTAATATAAAAGCGAAAATAGAGGCAATAAAGCCAAAGTTGTGATAATCAAAAACATCTTCCCAAAACTAGATAGTACAGAGTCACTAGCTCTAACTGAATACATAAGAATATCTCAAAATACAATATTGTTCAAATATAGAAATGACAATATCAATGTAGGGATAGAACTTCAAGGGACTACGACTATTGATGCAACTCTACCTTGAATCCTTGCGGTCAATGAAGCTCTCAATGCCTAGGTCCACTACCTCAAACACCTGGATCTACATAAAAATATGCATAAGTTAATATGAGTATACCACGGTTAGTACCAAGTAACTCTCAGGACTAACCTCGGTGAAGTAGTGACAAGGTTCAAGTCATGTGATACTCACTAGTCAAATAACATGTGTAATATATGAAAGACCGGCAATAGAAAGTATAGGAGTAAAACAATCACAATAATCTCATCCGAACAGGTGATAAAAATTAAATACAAGTAAAGGCTTAGCTTACACAAAAAGTCATTAAATAGAAATGCACTCATATGGAACCTCACCCCCACATTATCAATCACACTCGCACGGCAAAGACCTTATGCCACAACATAAATCACACTCGCACAACAAAGACCTCGTGCCACAATATAAATCACACTCGTACGGCAAAGACCTCGTGCCACAATATAAATCACACTCGTACGGCAAAGACCTCGTGCCACAATATAAATCACACTCGCACGGCAATGACCTCGTGCCACAATATCCACCCTGAAAAAATCACAATAGCCACAGTATTGGCTTCGCCCTGACAAAATCACAGTCACATTCACACGGTAAAAAGCTCGTGCCAAACAACAAAAAACCTGCTCAACATGTCCACATGTTCCACAATAATCACAAGATAATAAAGCCAATGTTTCATCAAAGATATGAGTTCAAAATTTATCAACAAGGTGCACAAAGACATGAACGTAGTAAAATACGGATGGGTGTGTAACAAATAAAGTATTACTACGGCTAAAACAAGTGTAGTGATTATGTTCACCTAGCCAAAAAGTGATTAAGTATGTTCCATATACAATATATCCTCAAATTAAGGCATATTAATAGCCTAAGATCTAATCCGGTCATAAACCACATATACGTCTGTGTACATGCTCGTCACATCATGTAAACATCGCTTTTCACATAACACAAATAGGAAATTAAGGCCAAATCCTAAGGGATATTTTTTTCACACAAGGTTAGGCAAGATACATACCTCAAATAAGCCAATTCAATACTCTAGAAATTCCGTTTCATTAAAATTCACCTTTGTCCGGCTCAAATCTAGCCAAAAGAATACTCAATAATATCAAACAATACTAAAGGAATCAATTCCAAACAATAAAGTCTCAATCTTTACTCAATTCCTGAAAAGTCAATAAAAGTCAACCCCTGGGCTCGCACGGTCAAAACCCAAGTTAAGGAGAAGATCTATACCACCCATAATTCCACAAGTCTAAATATATGATTAGTTTTCAAAATCGATTCCAAATTGACTCTAAAATTCCCAACTTTTATTTTTCAACATATAGTCAAAAATCCCCAAATATTCCTTCAAATTCCACGATTTTGGTGTAAACATCTATGATAAACCAAGATATATTATATAATTAAGTGAAAAGCACTTACCCAATATCTATGTGTGAAAATATTCTTCACAAATCGTCCCTCACCAAGTCTAGGGCTCAAAATGTGATAAAATAAGCTTAAGTCTCGAAATGCCGAGCTATGAATAAGCTACAGATGTCGCATTTGCAATCAGAGGTTCACAAATGTGAACTCCACTAATGCGACCCATGTATGGCAATGCGAACCAGGATTTCCCTAGAAAATATCGCAAATACAATGCCCCAGTTGACTGAACCACGTCCAATCCGCACTCAATAGTGAGTGAAAACGGTCATTGATATAAAAGTACCCAAAAGAGTCGGGGTCGAATTCCACAAGGACTTTGTAAGGGATGTTAGGGTAGACACTTAATGACAGTACGTGAAATAACTCAATTGCGCTTCCAACAAAGGGTTTTTGTTTTCTAATTCTAAAATTAACACTAACAAATTTAAACTAATTAGAAGAAACTAAAAAGTGAGAAATTGTTTTTGATGTTTTTAATCAAATGAGAAAAATCCTAGGAATGTAACATTCACCTAGGTACTAACCTAATGGGTAAATCACGTTAATACTTATTTTATTGACCGTGATATATTATAACTCTCAACTTTCGATTACCCACTCAATACCTCTCAGTTATAGAGTCATTATGCTCAAATTAGTTTTCTCAAGTCCAATTGGGTATCAATTCAAACAATTAATATGAGCTCAAGTCGGGTTTTCCCTATCTCTAGTTCAAACCCTTTAATTAGACTAGCCAAACCTTAATTAGCCCAATTTCTTGTTAGTCAAGTTTTCCTAGACTAAGTCTCTCTTTCTCAAGTAAGAACCAAGTCAAATAGGCATGAATCAATGTTTGCAACCATTAATTCTAGAAATAATGCATAAACAAGGCTAAATAATAAACACTCAATCATAGACAAGCACTAAATTAATAACCCATAAGGTTTACACACTAGGGTTGGGTCACAACCCTAGAGAAAATCTAGCTACTCATGCTAGAAAGTGAAAAACACGAAGAAGAAGAAGAAGAAGAAGAAGAAGAAGAAGAAGAAGAAGAAGAAGAAGAAGAAGAAGAAGAAGAACTAATTAAAGACATAAACTAAGATTAAAATGATAAAACAAATTATTTTTCACTCAAAATAGTCACAACTTTCCCAAAACTGAAAAAGATAACCGCTACAGCTGATTACTATTTAAAACTTGCCCTAAAAAAGTGTTTTCCATCTATTTATAGTGCCCTAAAATAAGCTAACATAAATACTCTTCGAGAGGTTTTGCGGCGGCACAATTCAATGTGTTGTCCGCACTTTTATTCACTTCTTCAGTTTGAGAAATTCTACAGCTGCACAATTCCATCTGCGACTGCACTTCAACTTCTGAGGTTGCACTTTTCCATCTGTGGCTGTACTTTAGCAAGGCTTCACCCTTGGTCGTTTTGCACCTTTTCTGAACTTTTGAAATCTTGTCAGTGCGACCAGGTTTTACGGACGCACAATTTGGTGTGCGAACAGCAATTGTTTGAAATTCCTCTGAGGCTCAGGTATCTTCTCTGCGGCCGCAGATGTATTTCTGCGGACCACACTTTGACCTGCTGCACTCCTTCTTGCCTTTTAGAGCTCGAATACTCCTTTTTGAGTTAGAATTATTTATTAAGGTCCAGTTCTCCAACATGCCTGCAATTTGTATAATTTCATTAGTTTTGGGAACAAGAATCAACACTTTCGGACTAAAACTAAATCCACACTTATCATTGACAACCAATGTCGCAACTACGACAGGCAATTCATGATTGCGAAGCCCAAACTGTCAGTTTCATTATCGCAAAAGCGACCAAGATCCTTGCAAATGTGAGGTCCCCCCAGCCCCCCCCCCCCCCCCCCC